>CAUYRB010001429.1:0-14169 GCA_963574695.1 Propithecus perrieri
GCGGTGGCTCACGCCTGTAATCCTAGCTTTCTGGGAGGCCGAGGCGGGCGGATTGTTTGAGCTCAGGAGTTCGAAACCAGCCTGAGCAAGAGCGAGACCCCGTCTCTACTAAAATTAGAAAGAAATTAATTGGACAACTAAAACTATATAGAAAAAATTAGCCGGGCATGGTGGCACGTGCCTGTAGTCCCAGCTACTCGGGAGGCTGAGGCAGGAGGATCACTTGAGCCCAGGAGTTTGAGGTTGCTGTGAGCTAGGCTGACAACAAGGCATTCACTCTAGCCAGGGCAACAGAGTGAGACTCTGTCTCAAAAAAAAAAAAACAAAAAAAACAAAAACAAACAAACAAACAAAAAAATCCTCTATGACAGGTGCAAGAGGGATGCAGAGATGAATAAAGATATAAACCTTATGTTTTAGGCCACTCAAAGCAACCTAAAGGGAAGAAAATGTCTGAAAATGTATGTTTTTTCACCAAAAAATCATACAGTATCTTCTGGGAAGCATTACTACTGTAAGAACACCAGATTTCTGTGTTAATGTGTGTATAACACAGATATTGATTTTCAACTGGCAGCACAATTATTTACTATGCCAGTGCAACATCTTTGGGAGAGCGTGTGGGGCTGGGGTGCGTGGAGCCGTTCATCCATGCAAAGAATTCTTGTCAAATATTTTAATGAGAAGAAGGGCATGACAGCCAAGATAAAAATCCAAGGTGACCTTTAGCTGGGCAACATATTGCAGATCACCTTACAGTTGTTAAAGGCTTTTTATGATGACGATGATGATGAGTTCTTCACAGGGTTAGTAACTACGTGAGGGAGAGGAAGAGAAACAGATTTAGGGAGCACCTTAAAAGAAGCATCTTTGTCTCCAGCTTAAACTCTCAGTCTAGTGGGCATTGGATATCCAGGATCCAAATCCCTTTTCTTCTTGAAGGAAATTTCCATTGACGCTGTCATAGTAGGAAGTAGGGCTGGCCTCGTGCCACCTGCCGCTCACTCCATGTCAGGCAGGGCGCGGGCAGGGTGCCTTGGCCAGCCTGATGTTCCCACCCAGGACTTTGCACCCTGAATGGATGGCACCACAATGAAGGCACAGCTGGGAATTTATTCATGGCAGTGGTGTTCAAAATCTGTGCCAACGCTCTCCGCAGAAGGTCTCATACAAGATGGCGGAGGTGTCATCCCCATGGTTGGGTTTCTGAATGTTTCTCCAGCCTGGTTCTCTGGCCTCTCCCCAGCCAAGGCTGATGTTCAGGGGGTCTGCATTTGCGAGCCCAGGCCAGTGGTTAAAATGTTGAAGTCCTTCAGTTCCCACCAGTAAACAGCCACTGTCCTCTGCTCCCAACTGCATCCGCCACTGCCCTGGCTGAGGCCCCTCCCTTAGAACCTGCCCAGCTTTTCCACCATCCAGAAACCTAAGGATTAACCCCAGGAAAGCAGGGGACCACCAGGAACCTGCCCACTCCCTCCTGACCGCACGGTGCCAGGCAATAGCAGTTACGAACCATTTTGAATATCAATCCTATTCACTCTGATAAACTCTGAATAAGTCTCCCCTTCCTATTTAAGGTCCTAGAGTCCACGTCTGTGTTTGCAACCCAAACTCCTGATGGATACATCCACTTATACACACTGAATTTTATGCAGGGTGCGTTTAAGGAGAGAAAAATCTTTTTTTTTCTTTGACAAGTACAGAAAAATGAGTTACAGAAACGTACCTCTGTGAGGAAATTAGGTGACAGTACCACAGGTTGGCCTTAAAATGTTAAGAAACGAAATGAACTTTGTGAAAATCAACATGCACGTAACGCTTTACGGTATGCAAAGATCTTTTACATAGCGTATCTCATTGCAAAGCACTTTCTTATACCCTCTGTGTTTGAGATACAGGCTAATGTATGACATGTTTTATATTATTTCAATTTACAGTGAGGAGACAGGTTCAGCAACGCTGAGGGACTCTAATCGCACAGTCAAGAGAAGACAGAGCAGGGGTTACCAGCTGGGTCTCCTGATCTCAGTTTTTTCCCTGTTTCCTCTGTACTTCGTTGCTTTTCCAAGTGGGCTATTCTTTATCATTGAAAAATACAGACGTTCCCTGCCTACCAAGATCAGAAATTTCACCACTTCTCTTCCTTCTTTGGATTATAGTTTCCAGAACATGTTTTTCAAGCTGTATTTAAAACACATTAATCTGGAATACTTCATCAGGGATGATTTGCAAAAATTAGCTAGCTCTTACCTGAGAAAGCAGAACCTTGAGGGGATGAAGCCTTCAAAAGGGCCACGGTGCCTTTGCACTTACTATTCCTCTGCCTAGAAACCAAAAATGGTTGGCAAACTCTGGTACGGGTCAGTAGAATTCTATTGTTTTGATTTTCTTTCCCTATCTACTATCATCGGTAACAGTGGCTCCCTAACACAGTGGGACACTGCGGATTAAGGATCAGGGGAGAATGTCAGAGAGAGGATATAGGTTGAAAAGTCTCCCCTGGGGATTTGGATATAAAACCCTTTCCTTCCTTTCCAACCGATGAACTCTTCAGTCAATAGAACATTCTTACAGGAGTTTTTGGCCAATGTCTAAAAGGTAGTTTCCTTGGGTGAACCAAAGGTAAGCGTAGTTACACAAATTAACTTTATTTACTCATAGTAGAGTGGGGGAGGGAGGAAGAGGGGAAGCAAATCACTCACCTTGAAGTAAACCAAATTAAGACCTTTAGTGATCCCAAGTCATGGAAATATTATGATGCTACCTTGACCTGCCATATAGAGGTCAGAAAATTATAAAACCGTAAAACACAAAGCTTACATGTATGCTGACAGAAACATAGTTCATTGGAAGAATTTCTTCATGCAAAATTCTGGCTAAGCTCATCAAAACTGAAATTTTTACGGCATCTCTGTTTTTCTGGTGCCATGCCACCTGCTGCGTTGGTCTCTCGAGCTCTCTGGCACTCACCAGGAGTCAGAACCCCGTGTTCTCGACCACATTTATGAACAGTGAGGTCCTGACGTAGCCTTGGCTTCCTTGAACGCAGGATTCACCATGTCTACAGGCCTCCCACGATGAGAAGTGACTATGGCAGGGCCTGCCAAATGGCGAAGGGATGTGAATGTAGGTTATTATTAATTCTGAGAGGTTGGTGAGAAATATGATTGCAGGCATGTACTCAATGCTCCCAAGAGCCTGAAAAGGTTAATGAATCCAAAAGCATGTTGATGGCCATGGAGCAAGGTAGAGAAAACCACAAGGGATTTTTATGATGTTTTGAAGAAGGGTCCCTTGTCATCTTGACATTTGTGAATAAGGTTAGTAAAAAGGCATTTCCAGTATCAAAAAACATACATCCCATGAATCTATAGCCAGAAGCTGGTAGATATTATCCACCAAAAGTTAGGGAAAGACACAGTTCCAGCAAACAAGGATTCCATCTAAGAAAGAGACGAGGGCACTCCCAAGATGACAGTGAAGAAAGGTATGAGGAAGCCAGGCTAGAGGACCACTAGTCCAGATCGAGCAGGGGAATGGGGGTGGTGCTGGGGTCTAGAAGGAAAACTCCTAAAAGAAAACTGATCAAATACCAGATGGGTTTAAAAATGCTAAGAGGAGATTGATGGTTTTGACAGAGAGCTACATAGAAAAGCAGGCTATTAGCAACTCCAGGGAAAACAAAAAGTTAGATAAGAAGGAAACGTAATTGTGGTATAATCAATGGCTCTGCTACGGGTAATACTGACATGATCTAAACACTCAATATTGGACTCAATACAAATTGTGGCATAACTCTGTTGGGAGTCAGGAGGCAGGTAGCAAGTGTGTGTGTTGGGTGGTGATGGGGAAAGGGCCAGAGCCCCATAGCCTACAGGTGTAAGTTAACAGTCAATAACTAGATTTAAAAATCTAGAAAAGTCTATACAAATATATTCGGAAATAAGTGCCCAAATGTACATCAGAAAGAAACGAGAGTTGCTTCTAGAGAGCGAGATTGAGGGGGATAGAGTCTCGTAGAATTCTTTTAGAACTGGGAACATACATAACTCAGGGGAGAGTTTGTAAATCGAAAGGAGAAGAGGAAGAATGTGGACCATAGACAGGCAGAGTGGGCACACCTCAGCCATGAAAGAGACGAGGTTAAGGCGGAAAGCTGAGCGGTGGCATTAAGAGCCGCCAGCACTCTGTCTTGACTCTGTCGCCTGGGAATTAATAGGTTACAACGAACATCTCTGCCTGGGAAAGGCCGGGCTGGCGCCCGGGCCTGTATGCCGCGAACACTGACAACAGCAATAACGAGGCTGCCCATCCCAGGGGCACGCAGGGGACGTGCCTGCCGCAGGCTGGCCTTGAGAACTGTCAGCTTTCTCAAATGCGGGTTGCAGGGCCCCGGGACGATGCCACCTGCTGTCCCAGTGTCCTCTCGCTGGTTCATTTTACTGCTTCGTTTCACAAATTACATCCCAGTATGGATTTCTTTTTTCACAGATTCCTTTCTTTCTCTCTCTCTCTTTTTTTTTTTTTTTTATGAAGAAGGTGCTGCTCTGAGTTATGCCAAAATTCTGGGAGAGCCCATTTACTGGTCTGGAAACCAGTTAATCAGGGGGGTAGGGAGGGAGATCTTGGTGGATTCTGCGAACACTCTGAAAACCTCTGCAACGCTGCGTATATATGCAGACAAATTCAAATATTCAATTTCCTCTTTATGCACAATATGTCCATATACATATACTCAGGACAATACTTTAGTGTTTGAGTTTTTAATGGAAGAAAAAAACGGGGCCTAGAAAAAAATGAAGCCCAGGTTCTGACATTAACTAGGTAAATGAATGCTTAAGGTACGTTTACAGCGTGAGAGTGAAATTTTGCAAGCGTAACTTTTTCATAGCCACAGAAATCTTCAGGCATCATTCTCAGATTAGGCTTGTTCTGACTGAGTTTGTGGGCAGCAGTATTAAACCACTACTTGCATATCATGGCTTATAAACCGTGGCCCCTCCTTGAAAATTACCATCTTGGAAACCATCGTGCACAGACAGAAAAAAAAAATCAGTTAAGGGCAGCGCAATTATGTATGCAACAATGCCCTGCTTGTTTCTGATTGCGCTTTCAAAGATAGAGAGGCTAAATTACAGAAATAATAGCGTAGGGTCCACACTTTCTCTTTTATTATAAATCCATATTCAGATATGTTAACATGAGGATGTATACAATCTAACGGAAGGGGCACCCAAAGTGAGTCCAGGACTCCAGTGGTTGATGGCGGGTTCGTGTCCCGGCCCCACGAGCCAGCCGTCTTCCACATCCCTCCCCAGTCTTTTGTGTGTAGGTCTCTGCTCAGAGTCAAGTCTCACCTGATAAGGCCTTGGAGACGGAATCATTTTCCATTGACGGCACCTTGCAACCAATTCGCAAACATTTTCATATTAATATTGAGCAATTTCCCTACATTCTAATCCATCAGAGTAGGCTATTAATCCTTCCTGTACCATTCTCTATTCAAATGCTAACAATTTTCTTCTCACAAGCTAAAACATTTGTCCGACAGCCCCTCGCACAAAGACCTTGCATTGTTAGCGATGATGGATCAGAGTGCTAATATGAAGGATGCGATGTAAATTATATCATTGATACTGTACATATGTAGAGGGAAAAAAAATCTTTTTAAAAGATCATTTGTATGCTAAAGATAATGAAAGTGATCCCATGGTACAGCAACCTTAATTTTCCTTTCTAAGAGGGGGAAAAAAAAAAAAGATTCTTTATGGTGGAGAGTATGGAAATCCATCATGATTTATAATAGCACAAATGCCATCATTTACTTCTTGAAAAAATAAAACACACACCGTTTCTTTTAAAGAACTTATTGAAATGACTCATAGGAAACCTTGTTAAAATATCTCTTAAGAATTGCCTTACCTCGTGGTTACCAGAAGAACAATGTGGATAACAGAGCTCAACGTGGGTATAAAAAACAGATAAATATCTCCATTTGGGGGTGGTGAGTGGGCTGACAATTTATATTCATTATCAAAAGTCCACTGACTTTTGAGTGGTAGAGAAACTTGAGGGGTGCATATACCTAGGTCCCCCATAACAGGAGATGCAGAATATAGCATGTTTTAAGGAATAGGCTGTAATGCTAGTATTAACATGAGCGATGTTTGTAATAACCCCTGTGCTTCACATTACTGCAAACTCCCAAGGACAGGAACTGACCGTCTATATGAAGTCCCTGTCTTACGCTCTCAGAATACCTAGCAAGTCAGCGGTCTTAAATAGCTAGTAAAGGAGTCATCTTAATGCTTTGTTCACTTATATTATCTTCCACCTACAAGGCTGCTGGTCTTTAGCGTTTTCCTTCTATGTAAACCAGAGGTCCCCAACCTTTTTGACACCAGGGACTGTTTTCATGGAAGACAATTCTTCCACGGACCGGGGACGGGGGGATGGTTTCAGGATGATTTACATTTATCGTGCACTTTATTTCTATTGTTATTACATTGTAATATATAATGAAATACTTACACAACTCACCACAGGTTGGGGACCCCCGATGTTAACAGCTGCTTGAAGCCAGACATTGAGAATTCTTCCTGGAGACCTACCTCTCCCTCATCAACCCCCACCCCCACCCGGTCTTGCCAAGACTTGTCAAGTCTCCCTGCAAAATATCTTCCGTATCTGTCACTCCACTGGACACCACTAACACCTTGGTCTGAGACTCCACCGTCTTCCATGGGGACCCCAGCAAAGCTGGTCTCCCTTCTACCTCCACTCGTCTTTTCACAATGCAGCCCAAGGGATCTTGCAATTCAAATTTGATCATGTCACTTCCCGGCTTTAAAAAAAATTAAAAATTCAACGTTTTCCCTTTGTCCTCAGAATAATATTCCAATGCCTTCCCATGGCCTGCCCGCACCTCCCCAGGCTGGCCCCTGCCTGGTCCTCTGAGCCCATCGCCTGCTATTTAAGATGAACGGGCTTTCGGTTCCTCTGGCTGCCCAGTGTCTTCCCTTCCAACAGTCCTTGCCTATGCTATTGTTTGCCTAGAAAACTTCTGCTCTTGCTCTTTGCTTGGTGAAGTTCTATACATTTTCTTCAGACATCAGCTAGAACATCATCTCTCAAGGAAACCTCCCCGACCATGCCTCCTTATATCACTCTACCTCACCCCAAATTTAAATCAAATGTCCAGATACATCCCTCTTTCCCTTCATAGCATACACCGTGAGTTAAAATAATTTAAGCACATGTGATTATTTACCTAATCTCCGCCTTCCCCTAGACCTCATACTCCTCAAGGGCACAGATCAAATTAATTTTTGTTCTTTCTTGGACCCCCCACTACCCAGCACAGTACTTGGAACGTAGTAGTTGCTCAGTAAATAGTCGATGCACAGAGGAATGAATAAGCTTAATCAGCACAGGGCATTTTCTTAAGAGTTTAAGAAATACATGCACGCATACAACATAGTACCAAGAAATGACCATGTTAAATTTGAGCATAATTTCAAAAAATAACACAGCCGACAAATGTGAATCCCCAAGCTCTGAACTATTTGGAAACTTGCTCCCCGATCTGTTGTATGTATTTGATTTCCTTTGGAATTTAAATGACTTTAAATTTGCAACAGTAATGTATGATGGTGGCTTTTTACTTTTTTAACTTTATTTTTATTTATTTATTTTTTTTAGAGACAGGCTCTAGCTCTGTCACCCACGCTGGAGTGCAGTGGCTCTAAAACTTGCCCTGGGGGATTAGGGACGCCTGTTCTTAGGCAGCTCCTGGGCCTGGCCAAGTCCAAGACTGAGTTTCTGAGAGTCTAATCCAGGGAATAACATCTGTGGAGTTATAACTGCTTCTGGCCATGCAGCATTCAGCCTAATAGCTGGGCAGGAGAGGAAGGGGAGAAGGGAAAGAGCAGAGAGGAGAAGGAGGAAGAGCAGACCAGGAATGGTGATGCAAGAGAAATTCCAGGACATGATGCTCTACGGACACACTCAGATAATTGGTTATGCCCAAGTCATTGTCCCCTCCGGTGGCTTTCCAAAGCGAAAGGAAAGCAAAAGGAAAGCAAGTCAGCAGTTTATGCTGAAGCATCAGCAGGGGCCTGGTGCGGTTCCACCGTGCACAGCTCAGGCGAGTGCTTCCTCCGCACGGCCGCCCGCTTGCGAAGGGCGCTCACGCTCAGAGGCACTGCGCACACGCGGCCAGACAGCGCAGGGGAGCCTTTCTGTTCCTGGTGCTGAAAGCTAGTGGGTAGATAGTTATTCAAGGTCAGACTTTTAGCATTGGATGCCAGGAAAAAAAAAAAAAAAAGCAAACATTAAGGGTTAGCCAATACTTTGCAAACACTTGTTTAAGGATTTCCTAATTACTCTAAGTGGTTCCTCCAGCCTTTGCACTTAAAAGGCTGCTGTTTCGTATGATGTCATCCTTTGCCCATTATCTCCGCAGTCAATTTGCAGTATTAGGAGAGGCAGCGAGAAAATATTTGCAAACATCAACATTCTCAAGTCTTAAAAGATAATCCCCCTTTCAACTCCCTATGAGCGTATCAGCAGCACGGTTAGGTTTTCAGATTTCTCTAAATGGTAACACCAGCTGGATTGTTCAGAAAACCTTTCTTCTGAGGAACTCAAAGAAATTTCTAAGTGGTATCACATCAATCACTGAGCGAGTCCTCAGAGGACTGGCCAGGCAGGTAGTTAGAGGGTAATTAGAAATGCAAATTAATAAGCCCCTTTTAAGCAGCTCCCAGAAGTGGCTCCCACCTGAGTAAACTGGGTGTAGGATTTTAGTTTAAGGATAGCTAGATAGGTTCAGTGGATTCTGACCCATCCGGCACTGCATTGATTCATTCATTCTTCACAATAACAATATTATCATTACCATCTCCATACTGTAAGTGGGGAAACTGAGGTAGAAAGAGGTTAAGCAGCTTATGCAAGGCCATTCAACTTGTTGAGTGACAGCCCCAGATTTGGAAATCAACCACATCTGTCCAGACTCTAAACCACCAAGTGACTACACAGTTTCTTCTCCCTCCTGCAGATGGAAGATTATAGGAGTTTTAACAAATGCTGCACAAAGCATTCCCCTATAAGCGGAAATCTTGCTTAAGTAAAGTGCTTGCAAAGTAAGGAAAGCTTCGAGGCCACACTGTCTGGTTTTGCATTTTGGCTCCTCCAGGAGGTCACTGCGTGACCCTGGACAAATTACTTAACTTCTCTGAGCCTCTGTTTCTTTATCTGTACAATGGGAATTATAGTGGTTTTTATCTTGGAAGGGTGTGGTGGAGATTAAATGAGATAATGCCATTTAAATAACCATATAGATAAGCATATCGATTTATAGATATTATTTATATAGATAATTAATGAGATGTTTAGCATAGTGCCTAGACACAGTAAGTGCTCAATAAATATTTGAGTATTATTATTATTATTAGGATAGCTAACCTATATATTACGTATTAGTATATTTATTAATTATATATTATACATATGAATATAATAAATAAGCAGGGTTATTATTACTATTATTATTATCATTAGGAGATTTCTGGCATGTGGAAAGAAAGCTGCTGTTGTCCCTATACTCGCACCATGCCCCCGCAGGACCCCTGCCCAGTGAGTCCTCAAACTTACAGTCGGTGCAGAAGGCTTTGTGGGCAACTTTGTCAAGAGTTTCTGTTCACTCGGGGCCTTCCTGTCCTCAAAGGTAGGAGGGGCATGTTCCCACATCGCAACCCCCTTCAGCCTGGTTCTCCCTCCGCAATCATCGGCCAAGTATTTACTAAGCAAATCCTTTCAAAGCAAGGAAGCTGCAGTTAATTTCATATGCAAAGAGAGAGCCTAGGGCTCAACATTAGTATCCTAATTTATGAAGAGTGAACCGACTCCAGACTTGGCCGACTGGTTTAGGCAAGGAGAGAATAGAAAACCGATCGACACCAAGCAGAGTAGCTCAAACTGTAGAAAATGAAATTCAGCAATCTCTAAAAAGAATTCAACTCATTTAAAGCTTCTAGACACTCCAAAACTCAGTAATAACTAAAGCCCACAGTGTAATGAATGAAATGAAAATGTGATCCAGGATCTCACCGTTTATTTAGAACTGAAAAACTGAAAATTGCTCTCTCTAACCGATAGGCCTGAAGTTATTACTTCATTCATTTAAGCATTTTATATAAGGCAATTCTCTGATGATAAATCACATTGAAATTGATTTCAGTTTAAAAATGAAAAAAAAAAAACTACATTAAAATATGAAAGCTAAAAGATTTGCCCATCTGAATTATTGGGGTGCTCATGCTAAGAATGGATGACAAATTGAAAAATAAGCATGTACTCACTTTGAGAAAATAAATCTGCTCCTCAGAACCACCCATTATGCAGGAGAAAATAAACTGCCTCTCCTTTCATTAGGAAAACGCATTTGCATCAGCATTTATACTTACATATGTAATAATGCATGGTCCCAGCCTGAATACAAGGCGGTAATTCAATCAAAAAACTCAGCTGATATGCTACCATAAACAGCAAAAATGGAAACAGAAGCTTGGGAATAAATCACCCTCTTACTATTCAGCCGGGACCACACTGGGCTATTTTACACTACATGCATTGGTGCGGTATTTCGCAAATATAAAAAAAAACTTTAGTTTCCTTTTATTTACTGACATGTGGCTGTTTGAACTGGCAGCTTGTGAAACTCCAGCAGGTGCTGGGATTGATCCCAGTGGCGGAATCGGAAGGCAAGCGGTGAGAACAATAAGGCAATTAACATTTTTTTAATTAAACTAATTTTAATCAAAATCTTAAAAACACTTGAAATTTTAATCCTGAGCATAAGGTTGGTACACACGTCTCCGTTTGGAGAAAAGAATTCCTGCTGAAAATTAGCATCGTTTTCAGAGCAGCAGTATTTTCAGTTGCTAATTTGACGGCGTTTCAAGGTTATTTCTTAGACCGAGGGGAGTAATCTCCCTGACTGTGTTCTTGCCGTTCCCTCTGCCTGGAATACTCCCCCCACATCCTTGCAAGGTGGGCTCCTTTTTTGTCGTTCAGATTTGAATGTCACTTCCTCTGTGGGTCTTCCCTGACTTCTCTCCTTATCACTGGCCCTGCTCATCTTCCTATGCCAGCATCCTGGCTTTTTAAAAAAACTTTTTATTATAGAAAATTTCGAACATCTTTCAAAATGGAGGAAATCGTGGAATGAATCTGACATACTCATCTTCCACACCCATGGCCACCTGGCCATGGTTTCGCCTCTCCCTACTCATCGTCCCCCTCTCCCCATGCCCGGGGTACATCAAGTCACATATAGAACGTCATATCATTTCATCTGAAAGTATTTTGATGTATATCCCTAAAATATAAGGACTTTTACAAGCCTAACCAGAATACCATTATCATATCTAAAATATTAACAATTGCTACAAATACCATCTCATATCCAGTATGTTCGCATTTAGCAAATTAATTTGAGTTGGGATCCGAACGAGGCCCATACCTCGCAATTTTCTATGGTACACTATTCTCTTTTAACGTTTAGGTTAATCTCTCAATCTCTTTCTCTCTCTCACTCTCTTGCTCTCTCTCTCTTTTAAATTGCAATTTCTTGGGGGAGGGTTGTACTGAAGAAACCAGGTCATCTGTTTTGTAGAGTCTCCCACAATCTGGATGTACTGATTGTGTCCTGTGGGTCATTTAACACGCCCCTTTGTCCCCTGTTTACCCCATACATGGGTAGTTAGGTCTAGAGGCTTGATCACATTCAGGTTCAATACGTTTTTGCAAGGTTATTAAATAGATAGCGTTGTGTCCTACCACTGGGAAGCAGATAATGTTTGTTGTCTTTCCTTATATGACATCACTAGTCCCTGATGATCACTGCCTACGTCTATGGAGTCATTAGGGGCTGCAGAACAGCGATGTTCCAATTCTAACATTCCTTCTTCATTTCTTAGCTAGAATATTTCCACAAAGACAAAAACTTTCCAATTATCAGGATACTCCAAGGTACAGGTCATATAGAAAGGACAGGATAAAGGCTTGATTTACCAGTTTTCAAAATATTAAAGCGGTTCCCTAGAATCCCCCAAAGGACCAATGATTCTCTCTCTCTCTCTCTCTCTCTGTGTCTCTCTCTATCTCTCTATCATCTCTCTCTATCTTTTATCTATTATCTATTTGTCTATCTATTATCTATCTGGGACTGGTGTGAACTTGTTTGTAAATAAATTTCTTTAGGTAAAAATACAGGTCGAGTTAAAAGAAAAAATTGATGAGATAATAGGGGGAGTGTGACTAAGATACGTCGGAAACTGGGGCAGTCTGAGGTAAGTGACTGAAGTCTGGAAACGTAGCCTTAGAAAGCAGTTCTCCAGGGAGAGGGGTGGGGAGGACGGGGTCCAGTGTGGACCAATCAGTCGCACGGCCACCAGAGCAGCGAGGACAGCTTGCAACTTGGGCAGCGCTGAGATGAGGAGGCAGGACCGGGTAGGTCCAAGGGAAGAGACCGTGGGCTGCATCAATCCCGGAATCCTGATACCCTTATAGGGCCGGTCAAGGTGGGGACAGAGGCCCAATGACATCAGCTTCTTGGGCCAGACACAGCAACATTTGCTCAGAGTCCTCCTCTTCCTCAGCTTCTCCTCCAAGATGGGAATTCATTGATCAGTTGCTCATTAATTCAGAAAGTCGTTCCTGGGCTCTACTTCCCGCCAAGCACTGGATTAGGGGTCAGGGTCATAGTCGAGAACAAGAATCCCACCGCCCACCGGACACGGCAGCCACAGCGCTGCATGTCATGATGGGGTGAGACTACACGGGAACCCAGCACAAAGGCAGGGATGATTGGGGTAGGTTTCCCTGGCACCCCAAGTGAGTCTTCGAGGATGACACTGCACTGGGTGTGGGTGGTTACCAGGGCTGTTTACAAATACCTGTTTCTCTCCTTCCAGGTACATGGTAAGAGTATATGTCTCCACCCTCTTTGAGGTTAGATGTGGCCATGTGACTTGAATTGGCCAATAAACTGTGAGCAAAAGTAACACCAGTGCGCAATCTCACATGCTCTCTCCTCTCCCGCTGCCACCTGCATCATTCCGAAGTGGACAGTGCCCCCAGCTCCAGTCCCAGAGTGAGGACGATGTGGATTCAAGTCCCCCACCCAGGCTTCGCCGGACACGGAGCACTGTAACCTCGTCTATCCTGACTGACACAGGTAGGCACAGGTGGGTGGATAGGTGGTGGGAAGGATTCTCTGGAAAGATCTAGAATCTAGCCCAGAGTTTCTCTACTTTGGCGCTATTGACATTTCGGGCCCCATAGCTCTTAGTCATGAGGGGCTGTCCTGGGTCTTGTGGCACATGTAGCAGCAACCCTAGCCTCCACCTGCTAGATGCTAGCAGCACCTCCTCCGCAAGTCATGACAACCAAAGGGATCAGTTCGGGATTGGTCCAAAGATTCCAGGCCTCTTGACAGTGGCCCTGGTCCTCGTGAGGTGACACGTTGGGATTCTGCCTGACATATAAGTCCTAGTTAGCATGAGTTAGCATAAGTCTGGCCCAGAGAAGATCCATCATTACTGGGTTCGAGACAACTTTCTGGATACTAAGCAGGACTGTGATGAGCGCACCCATTTTACAGATGAGGAAATAAAGACTCAGGGAACAAAAGCAACTTCTCAGCATAGCATGATTAGGAAATGCACACAAAATCCGGGACTTTCCAAACTCGGGGCCCTTGCTTGCCTCCAGTGAGTAGAAAATATGGATTTTAGATCAACAGAAGAAAGAACTTTCTAACACTGAGTTATTATAAAAGTGGAATTTTTTTTTTTTTTGAGACAGAGTCTCGCTTTGTTGCCTGGGCTAGAGTGAGTGCCGTGGCGTCAGCCTAGCTCACAGCAACCTCAAACTCCTGGGCTCAAGCAATCCTTCTGCCTCAGCCTCCTGAGTAGCTGGGACTATAGGCATGCGCCACCATGCCCGGCTAATTTTTTCTCCATATATATATTTTTAGTTGTCCAGATCATTTCTTTCTATTT
This sequence comes from Propithecus perrieri, assembly GCA_963574695.1. Lineage (NCBI taxonomy): Eukaryota > Metazoa > Chordata > Mammalia > Primates > Indriidae > Propithecus > Propithecus perrieri. The sequence continues at coordinate 14,070 of CAUYRB010001429.1, forward strand.
TTTAGTAGAGACGGGGTCTCGCTCTTGCTCAGGCTGGTCTCAAACTCCTGACCTTGAGCGATCCACCCGCCTCGGCCTCCCAGAGTGCTAGGATTACAGG
>CAUYRB010001432.1:0-28996 GCA_963574695.1 Propithecus perrieri
TGAGTCAGCACAGGTGAGACACTTAGAACTGTGCCTGACATGTACCAAGCACTCAACAAGTGTTACCTAATGTCACAGGGGAGTGTGGACCCATGCACATAAACGTTGAGAAGGCTCGCGATTGAAGACTTGTCAAAAATAGGAATTCTTTATTGGGTGAATGGTCCAATACCTTCCTGCCTGAGATATCACTGTTACAGTGTGGCTATAGGGGAAAAAACTCATCAGGAATCTTATCCTTGGATGTTGGAGGAAATGCCTCACCAAAACAGACCAGAATCTCACAATAATAGGCACCTGCTTCTTCATCACCCAACGCAGTCTTTACCCGCCTGAATTCCTTGTGTGTGGGGTTTTGCCTGACGAGTGTGTGATTCTGCAGTCCCCAGCCCACGGCCTGGCAGCCGCGCAGCACTGGACAGGGCTGCCAGGGGCCAGCATTCTGCGGTGCCCACTCTCCCCTTGGAAAATGTCTTTCCCGTCAAGGTTACTTTTGGAGCAAATATTCAATTATCATCTGGGGTCATTGTACTATTTTTGTCTCTGGCATTTGAACCCTTCTCCACTCAGGGACCGCTCTGTGGGATGGTAATACTTCTAATAATCTTAATTGTCCATCTCTGTCCGTGTTCCCTCTTCCATTATACTTCATCGCCCACAGCCATCCTGCTTTTAAGTAGCATTCAGCATCCTTCTGCCTTGGGACGGGTTTATCTTGCTTCGAATCAGAAGGAGGATGGAACAGCTCTGCTAACCCAAGTGGGCCTGCAATGGGTTTTTCTTCCCATGCTGTTACCACATAAAAATGCTCAGAAATCACTCAGAATTTATTTTGTCTTCTTAAGCAAAGTTTCGGTAATTTGGATAAAAGGAAAGAAATGGGTTCTTATTGCCTGGAGCTCTAAAATGGGGTAGAGCAAGGTCGTATAGGCCAAATGGGTTACTATGTGAATTTTTAATACACGAAGTAGTTTCATTTTCTCTCACACTCAGGGGCTGACGCGCACTTGGGCTGGAGTCAGGGCAAAAGTGTTTCCTCCAAAGCCCCGTCCCCCACCGTCTCCCACCCCCTGCCACCCTGTTTGCTTTGCCTAGTATTTGAATGCAGATATAGAAATGCAGTTTCCTCCAAGGCTCTTTGAAATAATCTACTTTAAGTCTTTCTCCTCTTTCTAATTTCTTGTTCGTCAGCATGATGGACAAGCTGGAGTCAACAAACGTATTGCCGGTAGAGCGCGCGCAGTCCCGCACCTACTGACGCTTCACTCCTCAGGATGCTGTGCTTTACGGAGCTTTGCAGGTGGCGTTACAGTCAGAGGTGAAGACGCTAGGCTCAGACAGGTCCAGAGACTTACCCAAGGTTGCCCTGGAGCCTGGACGTTATTCCAGACCTGTTTGCCTCACTAATGACCACGGTAATCTGCCTTATTCTGAGAGATATGCTATAAAAGCATAAGGAAAACTGTAATTGTTTGCATTTATGTCGGTAACAGCAAATACTTTGGTCTCTGAGTCTGAGTTACTTTGGGTTCTTGTTATTTGGCCTCTATTTCTCTCTCTCCCCCCGCCCCTTCCCATACCCATGTCCTCTTCTGTCTGTCTCTGTCTCTGTTTCTTTCTCCATCCCTGTTTCTGTCCATACCATCTTCTGCTCATTCTTATTTCCACTCCTAGGGTGGGTTCTCACATGCAAAGCAACTTGGATGCCTGGTGTGGAAAATTCATCGAAGAGCTTCCTTTAGCCCCTTGCATCTGGCGTAGGTAAGGAAGCTCCATGACCCTGAAGGAGTTGAAAGCTCCTTCTTCACACCTGGGTTTCTTCACTCAGCTCCGCCTGTTTTTGCTGCTCTGCTTCCAGGCCTTCCCGGGGGTGGGTGCACCACCACCCTCGGGTCACCTAGGCACCCTTCTGCTTCACAATAGTCTTGAATCTCATGACACCCAGTCACCTACACAGCCCCACTCTAGGAAGTCAAGCCACATTCGCCGCCAGCCTGGACGGCAGCATGGCGCAGCACCCGCCAGCACTCGGGGCCACCCCCTCCGCCACGTGCGCGTGCTGCTGTCGGGGGGTCATTTAACCAAATCACTTCTTTCCCTGCTTTAACACCCCAGGGGCTTCTCATGACGCTCAAATGAAAGCCAAAATCTTTATAAGGGCCTGTAAAGTCCCACATAGTCTGAGTCCTGGTGATTTTTCTACTCTTTCTTTCCTTTCTCTGCCTCCTTCACTGGGTCCTGGCCGCAGGGCATTTGGTTTTCTTTCAACTGAACATGCTCACTCCAGACCTGTGCCTTTCCTGTCCCCTGGCTGGGACGTAGCCTCCACAAAGAAAGGGGCAAACTTTCATGTTCACTACTTGTTGAATTACCACGCCTAAAACAGTGCCACGCGTGCTGTAATAGTGTAATGACGGATTAACATATGGCAAATATCTGACTTTATATTATCCAACACATCAGAGCAGAGCAAAAACTCTGCCCTGTTTCCACCAATGGCCCACTAGATGTCAATTGCTTAGCCCTTTGAGTAATATGTTCATTCCAATATACTGAAATCATTTGAACACAGACTTTAAAATTCACCACAATTGAACCTGTTCTATGAAGTTTACTTGAGGTGCTTAAATACAGAAATTATACAGTCCCCAAATGTCTTTTGGATAACTAAGAGAAGTGTTTTTCCTACAGTAACAAATCATATCAGAATAGAAATGACTAAGATCTCTGGCTGTTGTTCCAAGGCCTCATTCATCCTATCATGATACTTTTTCTTCCTTCAGAGAAAGAAAAACGTGGGCAAGAGGTGGTTGGATTTTTTTTGCATTTAATGAAGGAAATGAAATGAACTCAGAATTTCCTTAAGACAGAGTTTAGAATGGGAACTGTATCCAGTTAAAATGAAAGAACAATAATGATAATGATGATGAAGACATTTAAATAAATGCAATAGTAGAATTCATGTATATTCAGAAAAGATTAAGTCAGATTAGTTGAGATTGGACAAGAGAATAGGAATTAGGAAGGAAGATGTTGTAAGTACCCTCACTTGAAGGAAAAAAATTATAAAAACCTCATTAAAATTACAGTTATTGTAAAAGAATAAAAGGCTCTGTCTCTTTCATATATATACAAAATGTCATGTTTTATTCTTCAGACTCATGGAGAGTGCCTTGGTTTTGTAGCATTGGGTAGAAGGATATTTCCCTGGGGGTAGCGCTGATATTTTGAGATTCCCAAATCACTTCATACAACCTTGTTCTCTAGAGAGGTATGGAGCTCCACAGATCCCTGGTGACGTCACCCACGGTGGATTTGGGAGAGTATGAAGCTTAAAAAAGGGTCCCAGGGAAAGCCAGGCTGAGGCTGGTCAATGGTCATCTGACCTCTGAACCTTGAACTCAGGACTGGACCAGGAATTTCTTATTTGGGGACAGAAGAGACACAGAGAGACCAGAGCCCGAAGGAGCTGCTACCCCATCTGCCAGGGAAGGCAGGGGGGCCAGGGAGACTTCTGAAGGGCAACAAATCCAGAGAAGCCCCATTTCCCCCAGGCAGAGATAGTCCTGGGTTCACCCGGTGGGCCGTCCCCAGGTAGGCAGCACTTTCTCTGGCCCCTGTCCTGGCTCCTGCCTTTCTCCTTCCTGCCAGCCTTGGAGCTGACTGTGGTGCTGGCAGGAATCGGTGCTCGTGGGCACTTGCTCTCCAAAGCGTGTACCATGGGCCAGCAGCTCCGGCTCATCTGGGAAGAGCCTGTTAGATGCGCAGCATCCTAGGTCCCGCCCTGTGTGTACTAAACCCGAATCGGCATTTAACTAGATGCTCAAGTGATTCACGTGCACATGCAAGTTTGAGAGGCACTGCCCACTGTTACTCCCCTGCAGAAACATCAGGGATGTGAAATGGAGGCCTAAAGGAAGAAGGGAATTGTGGAAGGTGGACGTGGACACATGGATTTGGTTTATGTGAGAATTGATCATTTGAGTGGCTTAAGAAGGGTTCCATAGTTTTTTGCGATGGTGGGTTATGCATGTTGGAAGGCACGAGCTTCTTTCTCATTGGACCGTTGCTTCTGGAACTTGTAAATACATGTTTGGTACTACTCGTTGGTGTAGATCTCTCTGTTGGCCTGTCCCTATTTTGGCTAAAAATTTGACCAAGTACAAAGTTGCTGATGGAGCCAGGGTGGAAGCCAGTTGCCATGGAACGGTGTGTTCTTGGCGGAGGAGTTGCCTGAGCCGTTCTGAGCTGGCGAGATAGTGAACCAGCCATGCTGATGTAGGAAATGTAGCCAAGGGGCTGGCTTCCTTTTGACTGTCGGTGTGTGGATCATGAGGTGTAAAAGGGTAGAGAGCTTTCTGGAACCCAAATGGTACACCGAGGGCTGTAGTCAGAGAGCAAGGTCTCTAGGGGGTTAGTATGCATATTTGAGGAAGGCCACAAAAAGGGGTTGGGGAGCTGCAGTTTGGGACTAAAACAAGCAAAGAGTAAGGGAGGCCTTGGCCACCGAGAGACCTGGAGGGAGTTAGACGCCGGGGAGGGAGAAGCTCGGAGACTGGACTCGGGGCACCTTCAGGCTGTGCACATGTGCTGGAGAACTCCAGGTGTCGTGCTAGCGGAGGTGCCACCAGCCTCCCCTGGCCACGGCTGTGCCTGAGGACCCGTCTAGTTGCCCACCAAGGCAGCAGTCCAGTGCCCGTGTGCAGCTTCCTCACACAGGAATCTGGGTCTACAAATGTAGCAAGGGAGGGTGCTGAACAGCTCTGCTGGGGAAAGGAGGGTCTGCAGGAGCACGCAGGGGCAGTGCCATTATTCGCCTCTGAAACCTGCTTTGAGATTGCAGGTGGGTGAAAATGTCTCTGTCGCGGCTGATTTTGCTTAGACAAGCCACCTTCTGGCATTGAGAGATAGTGCAACAACTTAGCATTTAAAAAGATCTTTAAAAAACCCCACATGTACTCACCATTAAATTGGTACTAATCGATTAACACTTAGGTGCACATGTGGGAAGTAATATTCATTGGGTGTCGGGCAGGTGGGGGGGAGGAGGGGATGGGTAAATCCACACCTAGCGGGTGCAGTGTGCGCTGTGTGGGGGATGGGCATGATTGTTGCTCCAACCTGGGCCGTGCAAAGGCAGTATGTGTAACCAAAGCGTTTGTACCCCCGTAATATTCTGAATCTCCCATTTGCTTTGCTAGATGAACTGCGCATTTTGTTGAGTCTTGGATAAAATGACAAATCCGTAGGTTACATCCCTACACCTCTACTTACCCCTGTCCCCTTCTCCCTCCCATGTCATGAGGACGCTCACTCACAGCAAGGATCCGTGCACACAGGACTTTCAGGAATTGCTAAAGACATTTGAATAGAACTTGTTCAGGCCAGATCAACTTTATTTGCTGTGGACAAAAAGGTTTGGAATTAAATGAAAAGTGAGATAGGACAAATAACTTGACTGTTTAATATCCAGAAAATGAATGAGAGAAGTCCACACTCGCTTAACTAATCGGTTTCTGGTATTTCTGACAGTTACAGCAGGACCCTGTTCTGCTGCTCTGTGGGTGGAGACCTGCTTCCCTGTGCGTGCAGCAGACGGGCTTGGGGACTGCGCCGAAGCTTCCATCCTGCTTCTTTCCTCTCCCTTTGGCCATCTCCAGGGTCCTGGCTGTCCCCAGGGAGCGGTCAAGCAACTCCCTCTACACCCAACCTCCCGGACTGTGTCCATCTGCTAGGGCTGCCATAGCAAAATACCACAGACCAAGTGGCTTAAATGACAGAAACGTGTTTCTTCACACTTCTAGAAGCTGGAAGTCTGATCGAGTTATCGGCAGGGCTGTTCCTCCCGAGGCCTCTCCCGGTGGCTTGCAGATGGCCGTCTTCTCCCGTGTCTTCCGTGGCCTTCCCCCCGCCCTGCTCGCTCTGCCGCCGTCAGCTTTCTCTCTGCCCGCCTGGGACCGCCACTCCTGCACCTTCCACAAGGAGTCTTCCTTGACCAGTTTCATGACGATTTTATTTTCATCACATACAAGTATGCGGCTTATACTCTTTTCTTACTTCCTAGTTTCTTCCAGTTCATGCGTTTGGTTTTCAAGCCCGGTTTCGGGTTCTGCTCTCCGATTCCTTTCCGCCTCCTAACGTGCTCTGCAGATGGCGGAGGCTGGCGCCGCTGCTCTCCGTGTGCGCCTGCGCGCTGGGGCGCGGGGCAAGGCAATGACAAGGCTATGGGGGATGTTAGTCCTGGACCCACCAGATTTCCCTGGCTCTCTCTCTGTTTCTGGCTGGATCCCTTCTCACCTGGGTCTGCGCTGGAACGTGGAGCTCATCATCCCCGGTCGTCCACAGCCCCACCCTTCCCTGTCGCCTTACCCTTGGCCATGCCATTCATTTTTGTTACCTGTGTGACTCTTGGGGTATTTGCGTGTGAGACCTCTGTCTTAGGCCTATTGTCGTTCTTGGTCAGGGGGGTTTTCTCCCTGAATCGAACACGCTTTCTGTCGGAGTTATTAATAGTACTACAATCCCATTCCTCCTTTCAGACCTTGCTCAAATCTCTCTGCCTTTACAAAAATATCCCTTGATGCTCATTCCATTTAATTTCTAACCCCCTTGTATTTGTGTGTCCTCGGTAAGCAATTTTTATATCACACTGTCTTATTTCTACGTGTCTGTAGCATATACTTCCTGTATAAATACATGATAGAAATAATAGCCAACACTAAGGAGCGTCGGTTATAGCAAAACTATCGTGTGTGTGCTGCATCGTCATTTAAGTAAAATGACTGAAAGTTGTCTACTGGCAATTATTACTTCTCTCCTAGTGGAGTTATTACAAAGACAAAGTATAGCTTAAAGGGGATGTGCGAGTAACTTAGCTTTGTTCAGCTCTGTGACCACCTCTCCTTCCCCCCGATGCTGAATATATGTTGGTGCGGGAGAATTAAAATCTGCAAAAAAGCAATGTTGGTTAAGTTTCCTCTATTTAAGAATTTCTTTCCTAGTCTTAATAAAGAGCTTTTAATCTATTGATTAATTAATCTTGTCATTACTTTCTGTAATGAGCATTTCTAATTTATTTGTGGTTTTTGAAATGTGCCACTAATTGCAGAAATTAAATTTTAGTATGATTTAATACTATGGTATTATTGGCAAACTAAGAGTGGGAGTTTGGTATCATTACTTTATTAGTATTTAAAATACCATGTTCTCTAATGATGCATTCCTCACTCATACTCAATTGCTAAATTGCTACTGTGTGCATGGCTTTAAGAATGGCATAAGTTTTTTTTGTTCCTCTTCTTACAAGAACCTCAGAGAAAAAGGCGGAGCTGAGAAGGCTCGAGTTATAAGAGCCTTCCTCCTCCTGCAAGTGAAGAAGGCAAACAACATCTCTGGGGTGAACAAAAATCCTGCCTAATAAATCACCACCTACGGTAAGTCGTCAACTTTGCTTTCATCTCTCCATAGACATTGCCACTGCCGTACATGTAGAATGGATACGAGTGTAGTGTCTCTGGGAAGGGCATCTTTAGTTTTTCTATGAAGACATGAAACTAAAGAAAGACAAAATTTTAAATTCCTTAAAGAGATGTGGCCATATACAAAATGCAAGTTCACTGATATATCTAGTCCTCACTCAGATTTATTTAGAAATGTAGAAATTGTTCTTAGATTTTTGGAATGATTTTAAATGTAATTACAGTTTTCTTTTTTGATTGACAGGGCTAGAAATTCCCTCAAATGAGCTTTACTAAGAAATTCACTGCTGTCTTACCTCTGCAACTATCTAAAGCAATCCTATGTTCTCAAACCTATTGGGAACATAGTAAAACAAGTTTTTCTTAAATCAAGACTACAGTGAAACATAAATCAACATCAAGACAGAATGTATTCAGTTAGTAAATATTCTTTAGTAATAAAAGGAAAAAAGTGTATTTGTCCTGTTTTTACATACTGTAGTTGCTTCTGTTCTTTCAGCTTGGTGAAACATGCTTGTCATCTGTATTATTTAGAAGCAAGAGAGAAACACTGAGGGGTTGGATGAATAATTAAAGGTTTTATTTCTATTTAATTTTGAGTCCATTACTGCCAATGCCGACTTTTTCAGTGTTAAGATTCTCGAGCTGAATGGGACGAAATAGTTATTCCTTGACTCTATTCTGTATGTGCTAACACAAACATACTCATCATTATGGGAGTTTTAGCTTGTCAAAATCTTGAGAGTATAAACAACTTTCTTTCAAGCTTGTGACTTTGGATGTATAAGCTTTTAAAATTTGGGACAAAGTTGTTGCCATCCATTATTAGTTCTTTTTGTCTTGCCTAAGAGTTGATATTATTCTTGGTGCCTGTGAGGACAGCAGGCTTCCGGGCACCATGGGGACCCCTGCCTTTCTTCTTATTCTAGGAGGCTCTGAGCAGATAGCACCTGGGAGCATCCTCTGCTGCCTGTGCTCTACCTCCTGTCTCTCCCCTCTACTGTTTGGAGTAGAATATCTTGGGATCAGTGACTTTGGGAGCTTCTACTGGATTTTGCCTTTTTTCCAGTTTTTAACCCATCTATTCAGATTTCAAAAATTTGGCTGACAGAGGCAATTAGAAAATCAGGTTCATGCCTGTAACAAAACAAATCTCAGTTCTCTCGCGGCGCCGGCAATGTGGAGGCTAAGGTGTGTGTGGACCCTTGCGGGTCACTGTGACTCTCTCACGCACCACGGCCCTGCTCTTGTCGGAATTGAGAAGGGAGACGATTTCTCTGGATGGGTCGGTTCCGTTTGCAGCCTCTGCGAGTGTCACACTCGCCATTATAATGAATAATTGATGGGAAGGAAGAGTGGAGACGGCTGGGGTTTGGTGCAGGGCGCTTTGTAACACTCTCCTCACCACACAAATAATTTCTTCCTCTCTCATTCAGTGCTGCATAGGGAGAATATCTTCCTTATTCTTTTTACCATAAAGGGACTTAGAACTAGACATCTGGTGTGAAAATGACATCTTAGGACTGGTTCGAATGTGGCCATAGGGAGGCTAAAAGGCAATTTAAAAACATGCCTAATACCATTTTTGTATTAAGACAATAATACAGCACACTGATTTTCTTTTTTTGGCATCAAAAGGGAAAAGAGTATTCTGTTGTTAATGGGTGACTTCCTGATTACTTAAAATTACTCAAGAGCATCAATAGTAAAAATAGTACTATGGCCAACTTCTTCCCCCAACAAACAAAATGAGGTTTCTAATCCTAAATTTTCACAGTGTATAAATATAGTGAAACCAACAATCTATCCCCTCCCAAAGAGGTACTGAAGTGGCCCAAAGTAGCTTAAAGTTTAAAGATCATGCTCTCAGGACACCCTGCTTGGTTTTGAGTCCTATATCCTCTACTTATCAGCTGTGTGACTTTGGGAAAGTTGCCTAACGTCTCTGTGCCTTGGTTTCCTCATCGATCAAAGACAGAAAATAAGAATTCGTACAACTGCTGGGAAGATTGAAAGAGCTGATGGTGTGTAAAGGGCATGGCACTGTACCTGGCCGTAATGGGCACTGCACAGGGCATGGCTGTTACTAACTACTGACATTTGGACAGTGTCCCTGGCCTGATAGAGGTGTACGTTTCACGTACCAGCAGGACAAATTGTAGTGTTCATAATCCAAGTTGTGGCCACCGAAGAACCTAAGTCAAAATTCACATGACGCCGCCTTTTAAGCAACCCATTGATTGTGTGCTTCTTTTTAAAAGATTTGATGACAAGTTCTGAAGACATTTTATTGCAGTCTAAGAAGAAGGGGGTCACTGGTGTTATTTGTAGCACCCTGGTTTGGCCCAGAGGTCCGCTAGGTGTAGTCCCAAGACAAGCATCATCATCTGCACCCTGGAAAGTTGTGAGAGAGGCAGAACCCAGGGCCCACCCCGGGCCTATTGAGCACTTGAGGGGGGCCCAGCATCCCAGTTTGAATGAGTCTAGTGAGTCAGCCTGTGGAGTGAACACGTGCTTCCCTGGGTGGGAAACTGGAGAAATCGTTGGTCTTTGGCCCGGAATGGCCGTCCCCTCCCCCACGCCAGGTACGGCAATGAGTATCTTCACAACCTATCTTGAAGTTTTGAAAAATGTGAATGGTGTTTCAAGAGTCCATTTGGATTTAAATTGTTACTGAGGTAACCTCCATGGTGGGTACTAGGATTCCATTAAATTTATAAGGCCCATCTGAAATTTTTGGGAGTGAGGGCCATAAATAAAAATAATTGAGATATTGATGAAAACACAAAAGCAAAGGTTTTTACGTAGTTCAACAAGTACATAAACTAGAGCTGGCTGAGCTCTCAGATTTCTCTCTACTGCCAGGGAGATGCTTCCATCGGATTTTACTTCAGCAATGTAGCTTCAACTTGCATTCAGGACCTTATATGAAATAGCCACTGAGTTTGGCGCTGTGGTTATTGCACGATTGTGCCCAGGATGTTTTCCACTATGTGAGCTGCGTTCTTTTGGTACAGGCACTTTTCTTTTAAATTATTATTTTAAAATAATTATAGCTTCACAGGAAGTTGAAAAAACAGTGCAGAGAGGTTCCATGTACCTTCACCCATTTCCCCCGAATGGTGACATTGCACATAACTATCACGCAAGGTCAACATCAGGAAATCGACCTTGGTACAATCCATGGACTTCATCCAGATCTCCCCAGTTTTATGTGCATTCACTGCTGTGTGTATAGTTCCACACAATTTTTATCGCATGAGTGGATTTGTGTAACTACTACCACGATCAAGTTACGGAACTGTTCCATCCCTAGAGAAGCCCCCCTTGCTGCCCCTTTAAAAATCACCCCCATCCTCCTACCCCATGCGTCCTGAGCTACAGGGGTTCTTTTTTCCCTGGCCTCTGTATCAGGGAATGTGGGCTTGAAGTTACTTTACGGACACTGTGCAGCTCGCAATTGACCATGTTCATCCTTTTGCTTTGGCCGCTGGTAAGATTAGGGTCCAATTTCTAGCAACCCGCCCCCAGGACCTGACAACAGGCCTCCCATGTGGCTGGAGGGCCCCTCACTTTCCCAGTCTCTTTTCTCATTTTACCCTCTGCTCACTTCTTTCTCTGAGGTTCCTTTGTATTATGAACTATTTTGGCAAGTCTCTCCCAATCTTTGTGCACCAAGGTAAAATACAAAGATTTAAACTGAAAAACAAAACAGCTCTGCCGTGTCTTCTCTGCTTACTGTTCAGATCTCTCACTGCCCCTCCCAGCCGCCAGACTCTGTATCTCCTGTCCTGAACTGCTGGAAGGTAGGGGGGTGGTTTCCTTTTTCATTCTTCATGTTTCCCGAATGTGTCTTTCTGCTGCACTTACTGTTGAGTCGGTGAGGATACAATTCCTAGATTACAATCTTTTCCCTCTTAAAAAACACAAATATTGCTCCATCTTCTCCCAGCTTACCAAGCTGGAGAAGAGAAGTTTGATAGCAGCCTGGCTTTTCTCTGTAGTACTTTCTTTCTGCTATGTTGCTTGTATGGGTTTATGTTTATTCTTATACTTCAGTAACATCACCAGGATACTTCTGACCTTGTTCCTTTTCGCTGACATCACACCCAGGGAGATTTTTGTTGTGAGGGCCCAGGTCTTCCCTCAGCTCGGGGAAGATTATCCTGTCGATTGTTTTGACTGCTATGTCTCCTGTATTTCTTCTGCAAGGCCTGTTACTTCCATGGTAAATCTCCCGTGTTCTCCAGGGCTCCACCAGCAATGGCTGCAGCCAGGCGAGGGGTGACGGTGCCAAGGTGTTCCTTCCTCTGTGGGGAGGGTAAAGTTGAGGGTGAAGCCTCATGTCCGCTGCTGCCGTGCTCTGCCTGGTGGGTCACGAAGCTTCCAGTCTCAGCTTCCGTCATTCCTGGTGAAGCAGCTCAGTCACTGCACTGCCCAGGGGAGGCTGTAGTCAGAAAACAATAAAAAAAAAACCCAACTGTTTCCGGAAAGATCGGGGTTCACGTGCCTGGCGAGTAACAAAAGACTCTCGGAGAGAATGCGGTTGGTTCTTGATCTGTAGGAGTTTTAATTACAGGCAGAAAGTGAGGAGGGCGCTGGGGATGTTCTCCAAAGCAGGGTCTAGCTGAGGGAAAGTGGCGTGGGGTTTTCATGGGGTAGTAGAGAAAGAAGAAGACGTGTCAGCACACATAGGGGTGTCATCTCCCTTACGCATGTGTTAGCTGTCACGCTCGCCCACAGGACGCATGTTATGGTAAGGAACCTGTAGTTCCTCCCTGGTGCAGACTTCAGCCTGGCACTGAGAAAGTTCACTTGAGCTTCTCTGTGGGCTGCGGAGTCTGCCGGGGCTAGTTTCAGCCAGGGGCACAGCCTCGTAAACAAGGGCTAAAGAACAGGCTGATTGCTCAGGTGGGTTGAGTTGCTGTGTTCTCTGGAGACCCTCGCTTCCTACTGACACAACGACAACAACAAACTTTCCAAAGCTGGAAAAACAACCAACCAAACTTGAGTTTGCATGTAAAAAGAGCCTATGATCAATGTCAAAATTTCAGACCATTATCTGGTCCTTTACAAGATCAAAAAATCTGATAAAAATGGAACTCTTTATGCAGTGTTGGGGGGAAAGTGTTGGTGAAGTCGTGGAGGTGTGAATGCATTAAACAGACATTCCCACAGCTGCAAGCTTCCTCACGTACACCTGTCATGCTTCGTGCCACTCAGATCATCCCCAGGGACTTTCTCCTGGTGCTGACAGATGAACCCAAGGTGGCCAAGGCGGGAATGGAAGGACTCACATTGGGCATGGGTACCTGCAAGGCAGAGAGGGCCAAGTGTAAACGAGTGTGGGAAATACGGAAATAAAAATTAACATGAACATAAAGATTATTCTCAAAGGGGAAAACATAATCTAAAGAGAATCATGTAATAATACCACGTGGGTCTAAATCCCAGAGTAAACTGACGACTGATGCCGTAGTGCAGTTGAGGGACGAATGCTCAGAGACAGTGAACCAGGCCGCCAGCGGACAAGCTGACCTCAGCCACCAGCGACTTGGCTCAGAGACGTGAGCAGCGAGAACGGAGAGAGTCCTGAGTTCCTTTGCTCTTCCCTAACGTTGCTGTGACTTCTTCTCCAGCATTTCTGCTAAATCAGATGCCTTAGGAGCCCTGCTTTGATTTTTACATTGTGTTTTGAGGCCACTCTTAGTACAATGTTCTTTTCAAAAGATGCTCAGGTCCCACAATGCTTTGGAAATGACTGTAAATTAAAGGACTTGGAGGTGGACAGACCCCAAGACGTCCCCGAGGATCCCCACCTCCTGGTATCCACTGCCCTGTGCGGTGGCCTCCCCAGTGTGGGCCAGACCCAGTGACTTGCTTCTAGCGGGTAGAATATGGCAGAAGTGATGTGTTGTCACTCTCGTGATTAGATAACAGAACACTATGACTTTTCTTGCTAGGGACGCCCCCTCTTGCCTGCTCAGCTCGCGTGCTTTGGGAAAGCAAGTTGTCGTGTTGGAGAGGCCTTCGGCCAACAGTGGGTGAGGTATTGAGACCCTCGGTGTCACAGTCCTCGGGTAGCTGAGTCCTGCTAACGACTGCTTTCTGTGTGAAGTCCGCGTTCTCACCTCTTCCCCACTCACAGAGCTCCCTGCTCACAGCCTTCTTCCTCGCTCACCTCCTCTTCCCGTGGGCCACGCTCGGGGACGACCACTCTCGTGTGGCTGTGGGGTGAAGCCCGAAAGCCCTGCAGCCGCGACAGCGAGTACCTGCTCTCGGGCAGATGCGTTTCTCCTCTAAAGTACAGTAAGTCAGACGGTCCTGACGAGGCCGCGGTGCTGTGGTGGGAGAGGAGAACTGATGCCGTGTCCGGGACAGCTCTCAAAGAACATGGTGTGGGGGAGAAAATCCCAAGTTGTTCATCAGTATTCACTACGTTACTGTTGACTGTCCTTCCCTCTGTCTAGTTTCCATGTAGTGCTGATGGCTTCATCACCCCATCTGCCCCCGAACTCCTGCTCCGTGCTCCGTTATGGTTCTGATTATTATATTGTGATATTTGCCCTATGCCTTGATCTCTCCCTCTCTACTAGTTTTTCCCCAAGATTTAGACATGATTCCACCTCTTTGGAGCAAACAACTCAGCCGCTGACCCTCTGCTCTCCGTCGGCCTCTCTGGGTGCCCCTGGGGAGCGAGAGGCCTACGTGGGGAGCCCTCCCTCTGCCACCTCCCACTTACTGACACCAGTATCGCCAAGGTCATTGGCTACCTTAGCCTAGCTCAGCCTCAGGACACTTTTCCTGTTGATTAAACATATTTTCCAGATGACATAAGCAATATATTTAATTTTGGAAAATAAAAAAGGGAAAAGAATAAAACTAAAATCACTCACAGTCCCACTCTCCACGTATAGCAGTGGTTAATGTTTGATGCATTTGTTTCCATGTGTCTTGAACATTATATACGATGCATTTGCCTTTCCTGCAGTGAGAGCTGCCTTTACTAAAGACAGGTCACACGACAGCTGCTGAGCTGCCTTTGCAAGGGGACTGCAGGGTACGTGGCTGGCTCAAGGTCGTAGGGTTAGCTGACTGTCTCCAAAGCCAGAGCGTTCAGCCACTGTGATTTCCTGGCTCCTGCTCTTTTTCTACTCACAGTAAATCATAGTAATCTTTCCATGTCATTGAAACCCCCTCACGGCATTGTCGTCTTACTTCTTTTGGATGTTAACGTTCTCCTTTTGGTGGAGATTTTTAGGTCATTTCCAATTTTCCCAATTATAAATAACTCAGCAATGAACCTCCTCTGAGTATAACTTTTTTATGTGTTTCTGATTCTTTTATCAAGATTCTCCAGAGCCAACTCATGGGGTCTGCAATGACAATTTTTAAATGCCTTGCAACTTTATTGCAAATTGCTTTGCAGGAAGTAAGACGGCTTTAATCCCCACCGATCATGAGAGTGTCTGTCCCACCACCCCATCTCAATATCAGATACTACATCTGAAAACATCTCCCCTTGGTTTCCATTGTTGTTGAACTCTTACTGGTTTATTACAAGGGAAGTTTAGTATGTTTTTGTGTTGATTGGCGATTTGTGCTCCTTTGTTTGGTGAATCTAGAGTCTAGGCCCTTTGCCCATTGTTCCAGAGGGTTTTGGATTACGGAATCTGGTGCTGTGGTTTTGTTACTTCTCCTTGGCACATGACTATCCTACCCAGAGATTGCCCCTGGCATGGCTTTGTCCCCCCTGCCTGTCCAGGTCACTCCTCCTCAGGGGCATCTCCTCCCCCGCCCACCCCTCCTTGCACTCTCCAGGCCCCCTGAGGGCTCTTTTCCTATCTCTCCCCTCAGACCTAGGGCCTTATGTCCCTTCTTCCAACGCTTCTTTCACATCCCAGCCTGAAATCCTGAAAGAACGCGTCTAGGAGACGAACAAGCCTGCACACCTGGAGCAGCCATTAGGTAGACTTTGTAGAGAATGCTAGACCGGAATCAATCGCCTTGAGTATCAATGGGCCTCAGAGAACCAGTTAGGAGCTAATACCTAATGCAGGCATTCAAAGCGTCAGAGCAGGGCGCTTGCTGCAGACCTGTCTTACACAGCTTCCCCATCTCTCGTTTGATGGAAACGTGACTCAAAAGCAAAAATACCCTTTTTCCATTGCAACAAGAAATAAACAGTTTTTCATTCTGAGGCAAATGAAGTCACTTCCTAACCATTGGTGCCCTACTTAGAAGCAATTTGCTGTATGGGAATCACAGTGAATGCCTTGCAGGATTGATTTGCGGTTTTGCAATAATGTATGTAAAGTACCAATTAATAGTCTGAGCGTCTCTTTGAAATGCCTGGGGAGAGAAGTAAAAGAAGCGCTCATTGTTTTAAACAGTCTGGACTGACCATTCCACGCGGGTTTTAAAGAAGCGTCTAGTTTCTGTGGCATGGCAGAGTCTGTGGCAGACCTGGGATGAGCGGTCGAGACAGAGGAGTCAAGGCCACTGCGCGGTCTGGGCAGAGGAGTTAGGATCACGGAATGAGGGACCAGGAGCAGAGTGGGGCTGCGCAGCGAGTCTGCTCTGAGTCTTAGACGTTCCGCATCCAGGGGTGTGGAAGGGGACGTGGAAGTGGTTTGCAAACCAGAGGAGGATTTTCAAGGGGGTATTGATTCATTCGAATTATTCACTCAATAAATATTATGTCGCTCTCCTTCATGCACTGTGCCGGGCCCCGAAGTCTAGTTGTGAACAAGATAGACACGGTTCTTGGCCTCAGCAAGCGAACGGGGCCAAACAGATGATTGAACAGATCACGCTACAGTCTGCTCTGCAAATGCCCTCACTCCAAACTCTCTAACTTAGCAAGTAGCTACTGCAAGCACCACACTTGTGGTGCTCTGTGATGCACGTGGTGTGGCCTGTCCTCTCGGAGCTCTCTGTCTTCTGGGGCAGTTGTGATATGGTGCCACGCATGCTGCCCCCGCAGAGAAGGGACACCCAGGAGGGGATCCTGATCCAGGGGTGAAGACCAGGGAAGACATGCTGGGGGACAGAAACTCCAGCTGGGTCCCAGAGGACAAAAAGCAATTAGGGGTAGGGGTACAGTGACCCTGGTGGGCAGGACGGAGCTCAGGACACTGCACGTTGCAGAGGAGAGGGTGGAGGGAAGGGGGAGTAGGGGTGGAGATTTGAAGGAAGCCCTTTCACTGTCTGTAACCCAAACTTACCCCTGCCCCCAGTCTTCACAGGAGAGATGTCCTTCGAGGCAGCCAGGCTCAGCATGAGAAACAGAAGGAATGGCACTCTGGACAGCACCCGGACCCTGTACTCCAGCGTGTCTCGGAGCACAGACTTGTCCTACAGCGAAAGTGTAAGTCAGAGCACCATCTGTTTTAAAGGTTGTAACTTTACCTTAATAAGTCGTTCAATAATGCATTTGCTAAAGGACTTTGAGGAAATTGAAAGTGCTGTGTCTTTATTTAATGTTTGTTTCACTATTGAATGCTTGCTGCTCTTGCTTCGGATCTGATTCTTGAATCTGGGTCCCGTCTCCAGCTGAGACCTGTGGGCAGGTCCATCTGCGTTTGTTCTTGCAATAGCCTCCGAATTGTGCTCTTGGCAGTGTGCCCCCTCATTCCAAGCCGGCCTCCATGTTGCCTCCAGGACACAGAAGGGGCAGAGAATGAGCTGGACTCAGGGTGGGCTGTTGGAAGGAGCTGGTCTCCCTCGCACCTTGCTGCCTATCCCCACCCTGGCCTTGCTGGCACTGCGAAGTTGCCTCCCACAGGTTTCTGCTCACTCTCAGGCTGTATCCGATACTCTCATTTGCCAGGAAACGAAGACAACACTCCAGTCTGACATCCAAACTCCCTCTCAACTACGGTGTTAAAAGTTGGGATAGTGGCTGGCATTGGAAAAAAAGGAAAGCCGTGGGAATGGGGGCGTTCTGGGGTGCTGTTCAGTATTTTGTTCTCACTGGTGGGGTACAAGGGGGCTGACTTTGTGACTAGGCAAGTGGGGCTCCCTGGTGCAAAATTCACGGGGGCCACCCTCTCTCAGGGACTGCCCCTGCACGTGCACGCCCCGGCCTCAGCACCTCCCAGTCTCACCCTCGTCCCAGCCCGTGAGAAGCAAATAGTGGGCGAAGGGCATCGGTGGCTTCTCCAGCGTCCCCCTCTTTCTCTCCTCCTTCTACCCCAAGCAGTGAAGCATCTCTGGGAGGTTCTTTGCAGATGGGTCCCTTTGGTTTCAGGCATTGGTGACCCAGGAGAGGGAGGGAGGCTAATTCTTTCTCTTGGGGTGCACCTGTGGCCTCCCACTGGATGGAATTCCTCCCGCACCCCTTCTGGGTCACCGCCTCCCCGATGCAGGTGGCCCTCATGGGTAGAACTGCTGAGACCACCCTGCGTCTCAGTTCTGGGGGATTCTCGTTTGCCCTGGAGCACACACGCACCTCTGCCAAGTGCATTTTCAGGGGGAATTTTTAGCAACGAAGCAGGTTTTTTTTATCACCACTCTTCTTCCCTGATCATTGATTTCACGAGCTTACACAGCTGTTGAGTTTTCTTTATTCATGTTAAGTGGACTCAAAATTAGTTAAGTGGATAAAAAATATCATGAGGAAAAATGACCATCACAGATTTTCAAAATTTTTATGTACAATTGAGTATAGAAGCTAGTTTTGCTTTCTAAATGTTTGTTGTGAAATATGCATAGAAAAGAATATATCAATGTAAATTTCCATCATAAAGAAGAATATTAAAATGAAAGCCCTTGCACTCACCACCAGCGTGAGAAACGGTGTCACCAGCACTTCAGAAGTCCCCCGTGTGCCCTTCCTCTTGGGTTTCCTCTCTCTTGTCACTACCCTGAATTTTGTGTTACCCATTTTTTACTGTTATTTATAAATTTATGACTTGAATATGTATTTCCCTAAACAACATGTTTTAGCTTTGTCTGTTTTTGATATGCATGGAATTGTGCTATAGTATTCATTTATGTTCTTTCTTTCTTTCTTTTTCTTTTTTTGCTCAACACTCAGTTTTTAAGATTCCTCCCTGTTGATACATGGGGCGGTTGTCGGTTCATTTCTCTGTGCAGCCCATTGTGTGCTCATATTTAATGGGCATTTGGGTTTCTATTTTTTGCTATTAGGAGCAATACTACTCTTAACATTCTTGAAGGTGTAAGCTGAGTCTCCCCAGGAAATGTTCTTTGGCTTAAGGCCGAGTGGATGACAGTAAACATCTCTCCTTTATGGGGTCTGGGTTTAAGACACAGGATTTATGGGGAAACTTATGTTTAAAGGATCTGGAAACGGAGGCACATGATCCCCATTCTCTGATAGCTCAGGACGTGCAGGGGCATGGGGTGGGCAGGGGGATGGGGATACCGTGGACTTCATTCCAGGAAAGGGACTCCCCTGGTTACAGCCTCACCGCAGGGGAGGAGTCGGGGCTGGCTCTGGTGCCGGCAGCCTGTCTAAAAGCCCATCTATGAATGAAGTTATCCGAAAACTCCAGCTGCCAGCTGCTGGTGACCTGCAGGGAGTGGCATTGGGCTCCCGGGGAAGGGAAGCCCTTAGCAGCCCATCTCCCCAGGGCAAGACACCCTCCGCGGCGGGAAACGCACCCCAGGCAGATTTGCCAGGCAGTCTGAGTGTGCGGGTTGTGCATGGGACAGTCCTGCCTCTCCCCACAAGGGACTGTTTCTCAGGGAGATAACTTTAATGACAAAGTGGGCAATTTTCTGGAATGGTTGTATCAATTTTCTCATGTCCTCCCTTCACCTGTGTTGGGTGTTAATTGCCTTTTTAATTTTAGCCAAGCCGGTGGGTGAGAAGTGGGATCCCACTGTGGTTTTACTTCATATTTGCCTCATTATTAATAAGGTTGAGCTTCTTTTCATATGTTTATGAGTTTTTCTCTTTTACTCAATGTGTGCTCTTGTCTTTTGCTATTTTTCCCCATGGGGTTGTCTATCTTATACATACTGATTTACAGTTCTTATATAATCTGGATGCCAATCCTATGATGTCTAATATGTGTTGCAAATATCTCCTCACACTTTGAGGATGTAGGTATTTTCAAAGTATTTTTTCATCTGTTTCCAAATAGTTTGTTTCTGCCAACTTAAGGGAAGCTTTGGATTTAGAAAGGCTTTTGGCTTGTCAGAATTAGGTCCCAGATGTGCCTAAGCACTTTGCCCATGGGAGGACAAACACAACTGTGGAAGGAGTTTTTGGAACGTATCTTCTTTTAAAAAGCAAGCATAAGAGGAATGGGAATCGGCATTGATATATTATTTATGAAAAACTATCGTGCAATGCTTATATTCCCCCGGTAGCCTTAGAGACAAAAAAACGTAATTTGTATGTGTATAATGCCATTTATATACAAAATAACTCCAAGTAACTTTTGGAAAAATTTGCATTTAGTTATAAAAATTTAAATATGCCTCTTTAAAAAAAACTTTGTGTACTCTAAAAGCATGAAGAAATGCTGGATACTATGAATTCATGGTGAATTCTTAAAGCCTTTGAAGTAGGGTTAGATCCAATTTATATTCATTAGTATCAGCAGGGGATGAGAATAAATCAGTAATGCACTATCCCATGTTCTTTCTCCAAAGGACTTGGTGAATTTTATTCAAGCAAATTTTAAGAAACGAGAATGTGTCTTCTTTACCAAAGATTCCAAGGCCACGTAAGCTACTATTTTCCCTCTGTTTTTGCTTTCCATGTTCAAAAATAAATTATTGTTCATCATTACATCAAACAAAAAATGGTCACTAGTTCATTATTAAAGATGTTTTCATCTTGTAATTCTCAGAAATGGTGTGTGAGCAGGAAAGATTTGGCAAGTAGCTTGTAGTTATCCCTTAGAGCTTAAAATTTTTTTAAAATGTGTTTGCTTTGGCAAGAGTTGGTAAAGTCACTGAGAGAGGCTGCCAGTCTCTTCGGTACTCCCATGAGCCTGGGAGCCCACCTGAGTGGCCTTGGCAATGAAGTTGTTTGATAGCAGTTGGCAGGCAACTCCACGCCACCTGCGTGTGTCAATCTGACTGGCTCCTCCGTCAGGACTTTCCTCCCCCTGTTGACTTTCATCCTTCCCTTCTAACTGGTGTCCATCTACTCCGAGTCTCATGCCTTTTAGAACATTAAGGTTGGGTTACGAAAGCAGCCCCCAGCAGCCCAGAACGCAGGAGGTCCTCAATGAATGCTGATGGGCAAGTGATTGAGTGGATGGATTGACTATTGCGGAAGATATTTCTGAATCAAATTCAAAAAATTTTAATCCCACCTCTCTCACATCTTGTTCCTCTCTGTCCCTTCTCGTTGGCCTGCTGGTGATGCAAGGAAGAGTCTAGCTGTTAACTGATTGGAAGTTGCTGCTATAGTTTATGATGAAAGGACTGATTCTCGGTGGAACAGAAACAGTGACCAGAGGCGGGATGCAGGCTAAGCCCGGAGAGGGGCTGTAGCATCAGCCTTGGCTCCGGCCTTGACTTGGCCGCCTCCTCTCTGCAGGACTAGAAATCCTAAAAATCTAGCAGAAGTCTACCTCATGGGGTGGTGGTACGGATTCAGTGAGGGAGCACGTACAATCAGAGCATGAAAGGTTCTCAGTGGATGTGTATTCTTACTTCATGCCCATTAGAAAATGAACATCAGAAAAACCAAGAGATCTCTGTTTCTCATTGTACAAACTTACTCATCACGAGTCATTCTGACAGAGTATAAACCTGTGAGTCAGCTACTTACTCCATGCATGTTTCACTGGGGGATTCTGATGTTTATCTATTCATTTGACCGGTAGAAAACACAGTTTGGCTTCATTCATTCATTCAAGTATTTTCTGAGCATCTACTCTGTCGCAGGGATTTATTTATTTGAGTGCTGATACAACTCCCTGGCAAGGTCGCCATTTTTATCATTTGTGAGATAAGGCTAGTGGGGCCCAGAGAGGTTCAGTGTTTTTCCCCAGGTCACATGGCCAGTGGAAGATGGACGAGTGATTTGAAGCCAAGTTTTTGATTCCAAGGTTGTGCCTTCTCTGTCTCCCCAGCTTCCTCCCTAAGAATGCCACTGCTTCAGGCAGACCAAATCCATCGACACTTTCTCGGTTACAGATATCCTATCTGATAACTGGCTTGAGTGAGTGTGTGGGGGGTTACCCGGTGGGGTGTGATATTAGGATCTTGTGGCTGAAAACCACAGCCAGATTCGGAGCTCAAACAATGTCACCAAATTCCTGAATTCTAGCATCCTTCTGAATCTTGTCCAAAGACTGATCAGAGAGACACTAGGGAGAGATGCAGAACCAAGAGGGTGGGCCAGGCAGAAAGGAGCTGGGAGGAGGGTGACCAGTGCCTCACTAGGACAGAGCTGTTTTTTGGCCAAATTGGAATTTTTGTTTTGTTGTTCATCTCTTTGGAGACAACAACACTCAGAATGCCCTGGATAGATGGGTCAAAGAGTCATGGAATGTGTTTTTAGATTTTTTTAACTGCATTTTTGCTTCTTTCCTGTTGGCACTGCCTTTGTTATTCCTAAATTTGCATGTATGGCACCACCATAACCTAAAAGTCACCTTGATGGATCAAGTACCATGTACCGGGCCCAGCAAGATGCTTTGCATTGTTTCTAATACCCACAGCAAGCCTGAGGACTGTGCGAGGATGAAAGGAGGCGTTTGTTCCTGTATACTGTGCTAGGTGTTGTATTTAGCCATTCCCAAAAGATTGTGAGCAACTGAGGGGCAGGAATCACATCCAGTCAATGCTGGGGTGCTGTGATGCCACCCCAGGCCTGACTCAGAGTGGACTTTCAGTCAGTATCTGTGGAGTGATTATAGCAGGCTGGGGAGGAGCAGGGGAAGAGGATTTACCACTTGCTGTGTCTCTTTATCCTCTCCCAATTTCCTGTCTTGCCTATGCGTCACCTAATAGACAAATTTAGTTCCATTGCACTTTTAATGGGAAGAACTAGTGTTTGTTTATTGCAGTTTGGTCTTGTCTAGCTCAAATTATTGAAAGGCCCCTAAGCAGCTGATCTGTAATGTGGAAAGGAGGGTCCCTGTAAACTCTGGAACACTTGGGGTCCCTGCCAGGGGAGCGTCTCCACAGCGAGCTCAGCCCGCAGGAAGGAGGGTTCGCCTTACCCGCGTTACCAGCTGGGCAAACCGTCAGGGCTGGTGCCGAGGCACTGAGACCTGCCCAGGGCTCCCATGCAAGAAGCTGAATATGCAGTTTCCAGATTTCCGAGGCTCGTCCCATGACAGCCCGGTGGCTACTCAGATCCTAGAGGCCATAGGGGCAGGGCCCTGTGCGCCAATCAGCTCTCAGCACACAGCCAGCTTGCCGGTGGCCCGACAATAAATACCAGAGATAAAACACATCAAAATAGCTTCTGCACAACCAAGTGAGATGATGAAAACAGTCTGAAAAGAAGACTCGGTGGTATCATTTCTTTTTGTGTTTATTTAAGCTAGTAATGCCTGGTTTCCACAAGCAGGTTTAATGAAATTCGTTTCTCCCCGTTGACATCGCTGCGCGCAGCGAAAACGTGTGCAAGTGTGGCTATGCCCAGAGCCAGCACATAGAAGGCACCCAGGTCAACCAAAATGAGAAATGGAATTACAAGAAGCACACCAAGGAGTTTCCCACCGACGCCTTTGGGGATATCCAGTTCGAGACGCTGGGGAAGAAAGGAAAGGTGAGCAGTGGCCACGGCTTTCTACGTTCCCCGGCTAAATCATATGCGAACACAGCCAGGGCTGCCTGAGTCACCAGGAATTGTCCAACAGTGTGGAGGCAAAGAGATGGGTAGTAAATGCCAAAAAGGATGGCAGGAAAAGACAAAATTCGATCGTGTGCAACTGGAAAACGCGACTAGTAAGGACCAGATTATCACCCAGCCTCCCGTGTCCAGGCACCGGGCAGTGGCCCTGCGTATGTGTCCTCTGCACACCTCCGGTGCTCGTCTCAGTGACAGCAGCGTCACTGTCGCTGACCTCGCGTCTCCTCCCATCCCCAAGCCCTGCGGTGGCGGGGAAGGTGGCCCAGCTGCCTCCTCTGCGGTGTCTTCCCAGCGCCCACAGCCTGGCCTCGCGCCGCCGCTGGAGGGCGCCCCGCTGCAGGGAGCATCCCGCTCCGCCTGCTGCTGACGCCGCGGAGGATAACGCCCCGCGTCGCCCCGGGACCCCCGCGCTGCGCCCCCTTTCCCTCGGCTCCCGACCCCAAGCTCCTCCCTCTCCCCGCAGTACATCCGCCTGTCCTGCGACACGGACGCGGAGCCGCTCTACGAGCTGCTGACCCAGCACTGGCACCTGCGGACGCCCAACCTGGTCATCTCCGTGACCGGCGGCGCCAAGAACTTCGCTCTAAAGCCGCGCATGCGCAAGATCTTCAGCCGCCTCATCTACATCGCGCAGGCCAAAGGTGCGCGGGCGGGGGGCGGGGCGAGGAGGGGCCGGGCCCGCCCACCTGCCCCCGCGTCTGCGCGGAGCCCGGTCCTGCCGAGCTAGGGGTCGGTTCGTTGATGGCTGCATCTTCAGATGAGTGGACAGACAGGTTCACACATATAAAATTTTACCCAGAATTTCGCTTCTGGCGAATTGAAAAGGACAGTTTGATTTGCTTGCTCTTTAATTCCGAGATCAATGACGCGCTTTTGGAAATAGTGACAGTGTTGTAAACACCATGTAAGTGTCTGAGGGAGGCAAAAACCACCACAGGTTTGAAATGTTCAGTTAGCGTTTCCTTTCTTTTTCACTTTTTATTTAAAAAATTTTCAAATCCACAAAAAAGTTGCAAGAATAATACAATGAACATCTGTACACTCTTCACCTAGATTCAACAACTGTTAACATTTCCCCACGTTTGTCTTATTTTGCTCCATAAGGATCCACATTCTATCATTTTTTTTGAGGAACCGTTTGAGAGGAAGTTGCGAGCATCGTGACCCTTCACCCCTAAGTACCGACCCTTCACTCCTAAGTACCGACCCTTCACCCTTAAGTACCGAGCATGCATCTCCCAACCGCAATTCTCGCACGTAACCCAGGGCAGCTACCTAGCAAACAGTCCGTAGGCGGAGTTTGCTAATTATTCCAACAATGTCCTTTAGAGCAGATACTCCTTTTTCTTCACTTAGACTCCAGATGCGTCCAGCTTTTCATACCTTTGTGGTCTTTGTACATCTGGAACTGTTCTCAGCCTTTCTTTGTCCCTCATTCCGTGTTTGAAGAGTATATAGGCCAATTGCTCTGTAAACGGCCCCTCTGTTTGGGTTTGATTCATGTTTTCCCAAAATTAGGTTCAGTTTAAAATATAAGCTTAAAATTTTTAAAACTTCTTTTATAAAGAAATGATATTGACTGATAGAACTAAGGCAACATGTCTTATTTTATATATGGATTTTTTCTTAATGTCAAGAAGAAACTGAGTTGTGTTCTTTTTTTTCATTTAGTCTTCTCAATTTCCTGACCAACCAGAGGAGGCCATTGTGGGTTGTCACTTTGTTAGGAAATTGAGCAACTCAGCTTCCTTACTACTAAATACTCAAAACACATCATTCTTTCATTCAACAAACACTGGATGCCCATTATGTTCCAGGAATTGTTTTAGGCCCTGGGAATGTAGCAGAGCAGAACAGACAACAGTCCCTGGCCTGGAGGAGCGCCCATTTCTATTTAGATGACCAAGAGTCCAGAGCAGAAGTTAATAGTCTCATTGTCCCCTACGGTGGCAGGGTGGAGTGCTACCGTCACTTCCGGTTGCCTCATCTTAAAGGGGATCGTTGAGGGGCTGAAATCTGGGAAGGAGACTGGGTGCTGAGGGGTTGGATTCATGTCCCATGAGAACTGGCTGCAAGAAGTGGACTTCTGAGGACCACATCGAATTTACCTGAAAACATTGGACGGACTCTGATGTGGAGATGACTGAACTTGTTCCTCATTGCTGAAGACAATAATAGAAGCAGAGAATGGGGACAGTCAGCACGAGGGCTTTCTAGGGAAGGCGGGAGAGTGCTGCTCTGAAACTCCCGAGCCTCCCATTACCAGAGCTATCCAGAGAGGCTGGCGACTGCCCCTCCAGGTGGATCCCTGCATGGGCCGCATCTTACACTAGGATCATTTCCAACTTTTTTTTATCTCTAATCCTCTGAGGGAATCATTGAATCCAGCTTTAGATTATAGTATTAAGCTAAATAATATTTTTGTAGGCATTTTCTATTTACTTTTATTTTGCTTCAAAAAATTTAAAACTCTAACAAAACCCTTGGCATTGAGAAGATCATCAAATACAAACTTTAAAAAGTCCAGTGTTTGAAATCATGTCATTATAAAGTAAAGCAAAATTATTGGCCCCAGGGCCATCCCAGGAAGCTCCACTCCGATCCCACCAATGTGGAGTCTGGGAGCAGATATCTAACTTGCCATAGTGGCACTGTCTAACTGGCTTCAAGGCTCAAGCTTGGCATTCATTGTCCACAAAAGAGTCCCCCTGCAGAGGCGGATTAAAGATGAAGATTCCCTGGCCCCACCTCCCGGAGAGTCTAATGAAGTAGAGCTGGAGTGGGGCCCCAAATCTGTATTTTTTATTGACCACCTGTCAGGAACCCTGTCTGAGGTCCCCTTCTCCTTCCTTGACGTACAGCACAGGCAAGGCCATGCCAGAGTGTAGCCACCAATGCTGTGTCCTTGCTGCCGATGAGGATGGGGCCTTCTTTAGGTGTCTGTGAGCACAGGACAGAAACCTTCCCGGCACCAGCTGAACCTTTGCTCTTCTCGCTCACTGACAGGTGCTTGGATTCTCACGGGCGGCACCCATTATGGCCTGATGAAGTACATCGGGGAGGTCGTGAGGGACAACACCATCAGCAGGAATTCAGAGGAGAACATTGTGGCCATCGGCATAGCGGCTTGGGGCATGGTCTCCAACCGGGACACCCTCATCAGGAATTGCGATGCTGAGGTACTGGTGGGCCTGGAGGGGGTCTGCAAGGTCACGTGGAGGAAAGACCATGGCAGGAGCTGTGGCCTGAACACTGGGGCTCTGTGATGGAGCTGGCTCATGGGCCAGTCTGCCTTGCAGAGAGAGCCTTTGGGACCTCAGGAATTAAAAACAAGGATGACATACTTAAGGAACTCCTGGGAAGGAGTTAACACTGATGCGTTTTGTTCATTAAAATTTGTTCTTAGCAATCTCGTGTTAGAGCCAGGTTCTTTATTCTTTGTTAGCGTGAGTTGATCCATCTCACGAGAGCGCAAGCCTGGCTGCAATACCTTGATTGCTGGGATTCAAAACAACGGTCCCGGTTAATTTGGCATTAAGAAGGCTGTAAGATACCCTCCCCCATTTCCTTTGAAAGTATTTAGAGAGTAATGAGCATTTCTTGTTAAAAATACAAGGTAGACATATGGGGTTTTGTGTCAAGTATGGAATTTTGAAAACAACATTTCTGGTGAGTTGAGGACCTTCTTAAGCAACAGGTGTTCTCTTCCCAGAAGCTTCGGTCCAAATGTTCAGAAATCCAAATTTAATCTATACCTTCTCCCATCTGGGGCTCCTCAGAAGCTTAGACAGTTAATGTTAAGGATTTTTGGAGTTGCTGTGGTTCTCTTTAAAAATTGTTTCACTTTAGTGTCTCTGTTACCATTTTTGAGATTTGTAAGGGGCAGGGGTGAGTGGGAGACATTTCTTACATGCATCTTCAAGGAGACAGCCTGGTGGAGAGGAGGGAAGGTGGGTTTTGGAGACAGAGAAGCATGGGTTTGAGTGATCACTGCTTTTCTAGTCTTGAGCCAGTTCCCTTCTCTCAGTTTTTTAAATAATAGCCTTGTACTGACATGGGGTGCATTTATGTAATTGTGCAGAGTGAATGGTAGCTTTTGTTATTATTACTAGATGCTCCACAAGAGTTGGCATAATGGTCTCTCATCAAATGCCATCTTCAGGGGTGACAGTGGCCTGGAGTAGGATTTCGAGGACAGTGACAGGCTGGGAGAGAAACAGTACCATTACCTATTAGCAAGGTTTGTCGTGGGCATGGGAGTCAACTTAGCATTGTCTAATTCTCATTTTGGGGGTGGATACTGTACATGTATTAATTCACAGAATCACAAAACAACCCCAAAGGTAGGTACTTTTATCCCTGAATTGGAAAAAAGACTTTGGTATCTCCCTGGAGACCGTTTATAGGGCTCACTCTCGGGTAACAGGTAAAACTTTCCATGAATATGTAAAGATTAAAGAGAACATGCCAATCACTTGGAAATTCCAAAACAACCAACCAATCATCTGGTAAATAAATATTGAGCCATGAATGAACTTTCAAAAACGTATTCTCAGATCATTTAGAAAGCAATGCTGATGAAAATATTATATATTAATAAATATCAACATCTATCAATAAATACAGCCAAAGCTGCACTCAAAGTGAAAGGCATAGCCATATACATTTATTAGTAAAAATAAAGCTAATAAATAATTCAATAATGACAATAACAATATCTAACATTTATCTAATAGCCCTTGCTACGTACCAGATTCTAAGTGTTTTACATATATCTACTCATTTAATCTTCACAATATACCCACCAGATAAGTACTACTATTACCCTCTCATTATAGATGAGAAAATCGAGGCATAGAGAAAGTGAGAAACTTCCTTAACTTGCATATCTGGTGAGTGGCAGATCCATGGCTCACGATCTTTTAAGCACTATAGTATTCAAATTAATAAGTTTGGAAAATAACACCACCAACAAAACTATGGCAAACAGGAAAAAAAATAATATTCAATCAGAAATAATTAAGACAGAAAAAAGAAAAAGAATAGAAATATTTTATTCTTTAAAATAGCTTTGAGAGTTCAATTTAAAAAATAAAGAAAACTGAGAAATTAAATATATTAGTAATAGTAGATATTAAGAAAAATATGAGAATGCTACATATAGTGGTATATAAATAAATTTGAAAATCTCGTGAGAACTGGTATTTTTCTATAAAATTATAATTTTCCAAAATTGATTCAAGAACTAGAAAATCTGAATAGAGGAATTATCACAGACTGAGCTTAAAGAGAAATAAAAAATTACCTCCCAAATTGCTTTGGGTCAGATTGTTTCACTGAGCAATTAAAAAAATAGTTTATTAATTGCTCATTTAAAAAACATTTATAGCCTTCCAACACATACAGAAGTATGGGATCATTTTTTTTTCTTTTTCTTTTATTTCAGCATATTATGGGGGTACAGATGTTTAGGTTACATATGTTGCCCTTGGTCCCCCCGCCCCAAGTCTGTGTTTCAAATATGTCCATCCTTCGGGTGGTGCGCATTGCACTCCTTGTGTATACAAATACTCGTCCTCTCCTCCCTCCTCCCCCCTCCCCCGTCCCCCTCCCCCCTGCCCAACATCCAATAGATGTTATTCTTATATGTGCATTTATGTGTTGATTAGTTAATACCAATTTGATGGTGAGTACAAATGGATCCCGTTCTTCTGCTCTT
>CAUYRB010001433.1:0-18001 GCA_963574695.1 Propithecus perrieri
ACATCGGCCGGGCGCGGTGGCTCACGCCTGTAATCCTAGCACTCTGGGAGGCCGAGGCGGGCGGATTGTTTGAGCTCAGGAGTTCGAGACCAGCCTGAGCAAGGGCGAGACCCCGTCTCTACTTAAAAAAAAAAAAAAAAAAATGTAATAAAAATGTAAAGAAATTATCTGGACAACTAAAAATGTATAGAAAAAAATTAGCCGGGCATGGTGGCGCATGCCTGTAGTCCCAGCTACTCGGGAGGCTGAGGCAGGAGGATCGCTTGAGCCAGGAGTTTGAGGTTGCTGTGAGCTAGGCTGACGCCACGGCACTCTAGCCCGGGCAACAGAGTGAGACTCTGTCTCAAAAAAAAAAAAAAAAAAGATGTCGGGCAGGGGAGAGGGGGGAGGGAACGGGTATATGCACACACAGAGTGCGATGCACACACAGAGTGTCATGCCCACGATGGGGGATGGACGAGGCAGTTGAAGCTCGGACTGGCAGGGGGGAGGGAAGGTGGAAAGGGCAATATACATGTACACATAACCTAAACATCTGTACCCCCATCATATGCTGAAATAAAAAAAGAATAAAAAAATAAAATATTTTTTCAAAGAACTCTCCAGGAACCATTTTATTGATTAGGGATTTTAGAAAATCCTTCCAAAAAGTATGCATCTCACCACTGAAGGAATTTCAAATGCTCCAAGGAATATAATAGCCTGTGTTTTTAGAATCTTGGTAAGTTGTATAAAACACATTTCAACTAGACCTTTTCTTTTAGCACAAAATGTTCCTTATCTATTGTGAACACTGCTTGGAATAATAGGATTAGTAGTAAAAAGGAAATAAGAGAGTTAAATGAAAAGTCTGTGGATTATGATGAGAGCAAACACTTTAAATGATAACAATTAAAGTATTAAAATTTTCCAAGTGGCTAGTATTTCACTGCACTTGAAATTAAAGAAAATCTTTCATAGCGAGCAGATACAAACAACCACTCCTCCTTGAACAATTCCAGAGCAATAGATTATAAATCAAAGCAAGGAAATTCATTTCAAGGTTTGATGTTATCTTATGAGTCATCATGTAATTGAATAAAATTGCCAACTATTCCTGACAGTCAGGATGTCAGAAGAAGAATGTTAGCATTAGGTCATGGGACCAGAAGAATTGAGCATGGACACCATCTTTAAGTAAACCATTTAGGAACTCCCATAGTGCAAATCCTGTCCAAGATAGTTCCCTTGTGATGTAAATTATGTAATTGCTTCAGAGTCTATGCAGACCCACTGACCACCCCAAACAAGTCAGAATCATTCAACTTATAAAGATATCTTCAAGCAGAGTTTATGAGCAAAGTGGTGATTTTCATGATTTTGTGAAATATTCATTTAAAGAACGACAATAGCATAAAAGATATAAACTCAATAATTTATAAGAGGTCACATAAATGTCATGAAGGAACCAAAGCATATTCTCATGTCACAATGCCAAACCACGTCCATCTTTTGTCCATCTTAATATGCAACTCCAATGAGGAAATATTCTTTTGAGAAAACTGATGAAATTATTCATTAGTAAATCTAGTCTCCGGCTTACATTATCTGTAAAACTCTTAGCATGTATGATATGTGTAGATACATATATAATACGTATCATACGTATGTACGATATCTGTATACACATGCATAATACATTTATATAGAGAGAAGAACTTCTGTAGAGTGAAAGGTTTATTTTACATAGGCAAGGGCTTTTTCTGTGTTCAAAGTAGATAGAAATAGCCAAATGCTCAAATGTCACTTATTTTCTCAGGTTTTCTAATAACTTTGAGAGACACAGAAGTCCGGCCTGTATCTAAGTTGCGGTGAAGTCTAAACCGGGTAGTTGCTTCATGGTGGATTTGAAGTGTGTCGATTTAGCTAAACTAGAGCTCTGTTCTGCACAATTTCCACCCCTGCACTATTGCACTACTCCAGGTTAGGGTGAGCCA
The DNA here is from genome assembly GCA_963574695.1 of Propithecus perrieri. Taxonomy (NCBI): domain Eukaryota; kingdom Metazoa; phylum Chordata; class Mammalia; order Primates; family Indriidae; genus Propithecus; species Propithecus perrieri. The sequence continues at coordinate 1,977 of CAUYRB010001433.1, forward strand.
AACTAGGATTCTGCATGAGATTTACAAGGCAGAAGTGAAGCAGCAGCCTTGTTCTTCTCATGCTCAGAGGTGCAGGGTGTAAGGCTGCTACAGCTCAGTTACATCATCACTCACCTGTGGCACACCTGGTCCATGCTGGGCCACCCTTGGGTCCACAGCTTCTTTAGCTCCTGCCAGACCCACTGAATCTTCTCCTCCAAATGTTGTGCCAGGGTTGTTCTGAGCACAGTGAGGAAGGCAACAGCTTCTCCTGTAAGATGCTCTGTCACCGAGGTTGCCCCCACATTGTGTCCATTTTTTCCTTCTTAACTACCTATTCTGTGGACTTTAGCTACCAGAGTCAGACAGAGAAGCAATAGCTTCTCATAGACTATGTAAGTAGCCCCCACACTTGTGAAAGTCAGATTTCTATAATAAATCCCTTATTGTATGCTTATACTATAAAGCCTCTTGTTCTAATCAAACCCTGAATGATCCATACAAATCCTTGGTGTTTACAAACAAAAAAGAGAAAGATATAATAGATTAAAACATACACACTCACACACACATACACCTATATCCATATAGACTTGATATTCCTAATTCGAGTCAAATCTTGACAAAAACTTGACCACAGTAATAGTAGGGGAGTCAGTGATGATGTGTTGGTCTCAAAGAGTCTAAAAACTAAAAATACAGGGTGTCCCAAAAGTCTCCATAAAAAGGAAAAATTTTGTAAAATTTGTAATGAATATTTTGTAAATAAAGGTACCTTTAGTTACGATTTTCCATTTTCCCTATGTATGGTGACTTTGGGGACACCCTGTAGTCTTAAACCACCAAGGATTAAAGCACATTCAAATATCTTCAAAAAGGAAGAATGTTGACAGGGGAATTGGGTGGTCATTTTATTTTTTTAAAGGTTGTATAACTTTTACACTGGGTTTTTCTTTTACCTAATTCAAGATGAGAAGAATATAAATACAATTTAGACATTATTCCTCAATTATAAAAATTTCCATTTTGTAGAGTACAATTAACTTTGTTTTAAATGCAGCTGAAGAAGGGACTATATCCAACTAATCCTTGTCCTGATAGGTATTAGAGGAACTGAGCAAGCTCCGTGCCCATTTGTCAATCTTCTACCTATTTCTCTGAATGAGACACCAGAGAAGATCCCTCTGAGTTGCGTGACCCCTTTACAGTGGAGTTTGAGTCTGTTGATGCATTTAACTGTTTTTGAATTTTCAAATTGTCAGATGCACACCAGTTTCTAAACTTGAGATATGTATCTATTCCAGTAGCTATAAAAACACTGCCTTCAAGCATATTAATTCAGCTGATGAAGTCTGGTTATTTGGAGACTTTCTATGACATGTAAAATTAGTAGCAACTGTGATTTTTTTAGCTACATGAGGATACATAAGAATTACAGCATAACTTACTGTATCAGCCTTGTCTGATATGTCAAAGTGACAAGTTATCTTTAAAACTGTAACCATTTGCTACCATGCATACCAAAATATGGTGAATAGAATGAAGATCAGTAAGGAGGAAATCAATTATTGGGGACTAGTTAAGCAAAACTTGAAAGGGGAAACAAACCACAAATTCATCTCCTGACTTTATAGGAAAAAAAAAAAAAATCCTAGGCTGGATACTTCCTGGACAGCCCTTGTATATCAAATGCACCGTTAGTTGCTACGCAGAGATAAATTATTAATATAACTCATATTTGCCTGTCCCTTCAAAAGAGAGCTGATAATAGTAAATTATGGGCAAGGTATTTACTGAACGAGAGTCCATGTCTCTTTCTATTAGGAATAGTACATTTTTGCAGTTGTATCTACTTAATGATTAGAGCTGCACACTTGGGAGTTGATTCCATCCTGGCAAAGCCTTCTAGACCTTTCCCAAACTCTCTTCTTTTTTAATTTGCTTGGCTCTTCTTTAGACCAAATTTTCTTGGCCATTTAAAAAAACAATAAATAGAAAAACATGTAAATCGAGTGTTCAATTACAAAGAAGAGGACAAAGTAGACTCTGTCATAAACTCCTTAAACTTCCTTTTTCCTTGGCAAAACATCAACAGATATGGTTCTGTTTATCAGATCCTCTTTTACTGTATTTTCATGCTCTGAGCAAAGTGAACAATCCATCCACAAATGGATGGGCATCTCACTCTATTTGACCTTTGACAGTATTTTCTTACTTGGTAATTCCATCAGGTTTTATTTCCTCAAGTTAACATCTAAATTCTCTCTTTACACAGAACATCACTCAGAATTCAGCCATCACATACAATTCTCCATATTCGCTCATTCAAATGATTACTGTCCAAGTCTATGTGTGAACTGGGAAACGACTACACCATGTATCCACTAACCTGCACGGAAAGAAAGACCTTCCAATTTTATCTTGTAACTGAATAATGTAAAGTTAACTAAAAAGTTTAAATTTGAGTATTTTAAAGTTAAATACATTTTATAGTTGAAATACCACATATGTAACAAATGTATAAAATATAGCAAAAATTTTCCAGTAAACAAAACTGACATATTTGTGTGAATGTGTGTGAAAGTAGACTTAAAATCATTGAAATTAATGACCTAAATTAAAATCTAACAATTATTTTAAATTATTTTAACTAAATTGTTTTAATTGTTTTCTGCACAATCTTATATACACTGTATCTATTTTTTAAATAAAAAGTACATGAAAAAAATAATATACTAGTAAGAATTCACGTGGCTATGAGAAGAGTAGGAGAAAATATTTTATTTGGTTCTAAAGTCTTCAAGCAAGCATATTGTTATATGTCAATAACTTCAACAATACTTTTGTTGAGCTTTATGCTACTAAAGAAAACAAATGCCCCCAGCGCAGAGCATGCAGCATCATCCTTAGCAAGCTTCCTGAGTTCTGGCAGGGTCTAGGCATCCTGGTGATTGACAGCTAGGAGAATCTCCATGATTGGCAGGAGATAGTGATGCCTCCAGTGGGATTGTTTGCATGCTGACACTAAAAATCATGCCAGCCTCTCTCTCTCTACTACTTCTTTATCCAAAATCTTTTATTAGTAAACTTCTCCCACTGTTCTACCTGAACCATTAAACACATTAGAGGTTGGTACTCCCAGAAAGGAAAAAATAGTATATTAGCTAAGCATAGGTTTCAACATCAGCACCTCAGAAACTGAACCACAGTGAAATTTCAGAAAGCCAGGTCAAATTCTCCAGATGTAAAAAGTCAAATCTTCTATTCTTTTTTTCTGAAGAGTCACAAAATGTTCTAAATCTCTTTTCACCCCACAATGTTCTAGTTCTCAGTCTTTTTGATATGGGATGGGTCTTAGACATAGGTGGTGGTCAAGAGAGAAAAATCTAAAATAATATTCTACTCTCAATAATTTTTCCAAGTAAGAATACAGAATTTTGAATATGAGACATGCTCACCCTCTCCATTCTCTATTTTCTAAAACAAAAGTGTTGAGAAGACATTTAGGCTCTACACTATTTCCAGCCATCATGCAAGATTTCTTTTCCTTCCTCAACTGTTCTAAAGTCACTCCTGTGTTTGCAACACCTGTATTTTTCTGTCTGGAATTTTCCTATCCCAAATCTTCATATGAAAAACCCCCAGTCTTTTTATATATTTTAACCTAATGCATAAATAATAAAATATAATAAAACATGCACTAAAGAAAAAGAATTAGAAGTTTTTCATGGATTTCTTCTGTTCCATGGAAAGATAAACCAATCCTTCCTCTTTCTCCCAGACAAGGAAGGGTTATGTGTCTTTGATATTTAATTGAACTAATTTTGAAATTTCCATAAATCTCTGTAGCTAGAGAGTGGCTGTGTTAAAAGTTGTGTGGCTCATCATCAGATCTATTTCTCTTTCTAAGCTAACTTGATAAGGCAAGATATGGAAGGGACAGAGGAACAAATCGAACTAAGTGAACTAACACTGCTTGCAAAATGATATGAAATAGCATCTCCGACTTAAAAGCAGTTAGGAATGTTTCTCTTTCTCAATAAGGAGCTAGGTTATATAAACTCTGATGATATTTGACCTTGAGAGGTGGGGATGAAGGGAGGGGAGAAGATTGTACAACCTGAAGAGTAAAGAGGTTGCAATTTACACTGGTTAGTAGATGGGGAGGGGGAAGCAACTTGGAGAGTTCACTCCCTCTGAACCACCTGTGATACTTGGCATGCTGAATACCAGCACAGACCACCCTGCTGTTGTCTCCCTCATCACTATTGAATAAATAAATACTCTTGACTGTTGAAAACCTAAAGCAAGAGGCTGGATTCTGGGGCTGGATCTATGGGATTTACTAAAAGAAGAGTAAAGCTTCAGTAACAGAGATTAGAAAAAAAGTCTCTCCCAAAAAGAAGCACAGCAACAAGACCAGGTGGGCATTCCAGAGTGTTCTGAACAAAAAATGCTTATATTCTTCAGTGTTTTGGGGGGACTAGGAACCAAATATTTAGGGTGCAATTTATAATTTTTCTCTCCTACTTTAAAATTTTAAGTACCATTTGATGAAGTCTTATGCACACTTTCTAAGCTTTCTGCAATAGCGCTATAGAGAATAGAAGCGCCCAGGAATGAAGGGATGCGTTGCGCACCCCACACGTACCTCTCAGCTGGCCCTGAATGCAGGACGTGGTGGGAATTGGAGGGTTTCTGTCAAGCAGCTGCAGTTGGTGAACATCAGTGAGGTGAGCGATGGACGGTTCATGGTGAAGCAGCGAACAAAGGGAAAGGCACGGAGTGTTTGGGAGTAGCCACATGCCAAACGTGACGAGGGCAGCTATGAGACTGCTGTCTCCTCTTTTCCTAATGTCATAGAAGGAAGTGATCCTCATTGAGAGGGAAAACAGCGCGTGGGCTACTCATGCTGCGAATCGTGTGCTTCCCACTCTGAGATTTCTGTAAGCATCAGCAATAATATAAATATGTATCGAAGCCTCCCCACTTTGTATAATAGATGTGCTAATAATGTTGGACTTAAGCATACTGTCTTGTGAAATATACTAACTGCTGAAACGTATACTAAAACTTGCTGCTTTCAATCATTTTAGGAAAAGGCTTAATGTTAGCTCATTACTTTTATATAACGGGATGTTAATAAAATCTCTTGGTTTCCACGCAATAGCAGTGTTAAATGAAGGTTTAAAAATAATTAACAAAATGGCAAATAGATAAAGTGATTGAATCAGTTAATAGAAACCTACATTTATCAAACAGATTTACTAGGCAGTAAATACACTTTTTTATAAAATGACTTAATAGGGTGTTTAATTAAAAGACCAAGACCTTTAAAATATAAATAAATTCCCTAAAACCTACATATTTAATTTTTTAAAACATCACTATTTTAAAAAGTGAAATGTTTGTGTACACACCAAAATCTCATTCTTGTCGAAGTGTGTGCATTTGGTGCCGGGAATACACTGAGATAATTTCCCCACTTCCAAGTACTCTTGCACTCAGGTTATCCTGCACGTTGCTGTTTGCCTGAACTTTTTTTTTTTTTTAATTATTTCAGAATATTATGGGGGTAGAAACGTTTTGGTTACATAAATTGCTCTTATACCATTTGAATCAAATGTAAGTGTGCCCATCCCCCAGACAGTGTGCATTGACCCGTTAGGTGTGAATTTACCCATCCCCTCCTCACCCCTCCCACCTGCTTGATTTCTGGTCAATGTTATTTCCATATGTGTACATAAGTGATGCTGGGTTAGTTCCAATGTAATGGTCAGTACATGTGATGTTTGTTTTCCCATTCTTGTGGTACTTCACTTAGAAGAATGGTCTCCAGTTCCATCCAGGTTAATACAAGAGATATTAGTTCACCTTTTTTTTAATGGCTGAGTAGTACTCCGTGGTATACGTATACCACATTTTACTAATCCACTTACATACTGATGGGCACTTGGGTTGTTTACTGCCTGAACTTCTTAAAACACAACATGTATCCTGCTATTCTTCTGCCCAACAAAATTTTTCTTTCCTTCACTGCATATTAAACTTAGTTCAAATTTCTCTCCCGGGTATTTCTACCCTTCCATATATTTAGAGTTATCTATGGCTGCATAGTAAATCATCCCGAAACCAGGTGACTTCAAACAATCCTCATTTATTATCTCTCACACTTTTTGAGATTTGGGATGTGGAAGGTGCTTAGCTGGGTGGTTCTGGCATGATGTCTTCCACAAAGCTGCAGCCAGAGGAGGCTGGAGTTGGAACAGCGGGACTGAAGCAGCCGGGGGTGAGTGAGGCCTCCCTGTCCCTTTATACAGTATCAAAGCTTATCTGTGTGGTCCTTCTACATGTGCTGCTTTAAGCTTCCTCCCGGCATCATAGCCTTGGGGCAGTCGCTTCCGTGGCCACAAAGGGCTCCAATGTGGTTGTTGCAGAGAAGCAGGCTGACTGCATGGCCCTTTATAACCTAGGCTTGAAAAATATCTTAGTGTCATTTTCTCCACTTTCCTTGTATGCTTTGGGTCAACCAGTCACTAAATCTGGCCCAAAATCAAGAAGAGGGGATATAGAGCTCACTTCTTGATGGGAAGAGTGTCAATGTCACATTATGTGTCTACGGAAATATAAGGAATGAGAGACCACTGTGGCCATCTTAGAAAATGTCATGTGCTACACATACTCTGGATTTCATTATCCAATCTAAATAATACGTTCATTTGATTTCTACCCTATGTCCTCATTTCTCCCTTGCTTCACCAAATACACCCTTTGATATTTTGGATTATTGTTCATTAAGTAGCCACTCTGTCATGGTGGGTGCAGTATACGGCCCTGCCCTATTGATACTGTGTTTGGTCATCTGACTTACCTGGCCACTGAAAAATTAGGAGATGTGATGCAAGCAGAGACTTTAAACATGATAACTATGATGTTCTGCTGTGGGAAGAGCTTGCCCCATGCTGGATGCCCCTTTAACCTGAGCCCCAGAATGAGCAAATATGGAACTAATCTAAAATCATCCACAGCCTAGAGCCAATTTCACCTGACAGCAGTTTGAATCAGAATCATCCAGTCAAGCCAAGCCTGGAGCAGTCAAACTCAGTCTGTGGACACTTGTGCTGTAAGCCACTGAGGTTTGGACAGTTTTTTACATGGCATTATTTTGGCAGTACACTAACACATATCCCTGTGCTTTGGCTAAGCTAGTTTCTTCTTACCTCTTCTAACTTTCCAAGGATAGTGTGACCTTTGTTCATAGTGTTACTACATCTTCGATGCTATTCCCTACCCTCATCTGCTTTCAATTCTCAAGGCCACCATACGTGCTCTCCCTCTAAGAATTCAGGCCAGCTTACCAAGTGATGAGACCATGTGGAGAATACTGAGCACATTCTACCACAGGTGGGAAACCTGCAGCCTTCTGATTTCAAGACTGATCTTTTTTAAGCACTCCAATAGGCAAGAAAGCTGCATCTTTCTCTGCTGCACCCCCTTTTAATGAAAGGATTTGTTCTGTAAAATTTGGACTCAGTCAAAAGGCCACAGTCAAGGATCCAGAAGGCCACATGTGGCCTCAAGGCCACATCTCGATCATGACAAAACACAAATAAGGTCAGCAGCAATGACTACAGCTGCATGAATGGGCCCAGCCTACTACAGACTTATGAACAATAACAAATGACTGCTGTTTTCATACACCGTGTTTTGAGTGGTTTGTTACCCAGCAATGATTAATTGATACATGAGTGCTAATAAATATTATTCATATATATTGAAATGCCAGCTTATATTACTCTCTATGGAATATATTTGAATTCATTAAAAATTGCAAAAAGATTTAAATAAAGATATGTAATGTTTATATAGATTAAAATAAAACTGTGCTACATAAGAAACATGATATGCTTGGAGCTTTCTCTCTCTCTATTTCTTGCTTTCCACACAAGATCTTGCCTGGACATTCTTTAAAAACCTGATGCTTGTCCTATTTTCTTTGTCTACATATTTAACTGGTTACATACTTTAGGGGCTCTATGACACACAACACTTAACAGAGACTTGAACACGGAAGATTTCTTCAGCATCACTTTCACCGCTCCCTCCTCCCTCACAATCTCCGCTCTGCCATCATAGCCATCTACTTGTAAATTCTTGAAGTATTCACACTGCTTGAAACTTCAGCGCATTTCACGCTGTTTTGTTTTGTTTCCTTTTTGCCTGAAATTTGTTTCTATTTTTTCTGCCTGTATAATGCCTACTTATCCTTAAAATCTTGGTTCAAGTATCACCTTCTCCAGAAAGCCTTTCCTGACCCAAATTTGCTTATAATTCTGATTTTTGGCATACTCACTCTACCCTGTAAATACTTCTATATTAGTTTGACTTTGGGAGAAACAGCAGCATGTACTAATCATTGATTAAGAGATAAGTCACATGCTGTAGGCAAGTACTCCCACCTATGGAGTGATTCTGTGTATCTTCTGGAAAAGTCTTCAGTGTGAAAAAAGCAATCTAACAAGTCTGTGAGATCAAATGCAACAGTGTGGATGAGAAAGGAACAGGGCAAAACCGGCTTGGTTATTTCAATAACAAAATCACAAGGTTTGCAGACATCCCTCAGTGTGTCTGATCACACCACGTTATCAGTTGTGGAGCACGAGTTTTCTTTATGTCACCACTTTTGGAAAATTATAACTAGGGTAACAATACTTTTTGATTTAGTCCTTTTGACCCAGCGAACTTAGGAATAATATCCCCTTTCACTCTCAAAATTGCCCCAATTTAGACACTAAATTGTATTGTCATTGTGGTCACATCTTTGATGCAAAATGGGTCTTTCTGTATAATACTAGCAGTTCTTGTAAATTTAATAGCCAGCCCTTCAAGCAGTAATAGATTCTCTTCTTATGTTTTCACTTTTCCATTACTGTTGTTATTGAATTCAATTTATATACAACAATATATCCTGATTTTAAGTATACAGTTTGTCTTATTTTGATAATTGCATTCATACATGTATACATCATTCTAATTAAGATATAAAACAATTCCATTATCCTCTAAAGTTTCTTCATGCTCCATTCCAGTCTAGTGCCCAATTCCTCCAGGCAAGTATGGTTCTGATTTTTGTCGTCATCATTTAGTTTGTGCCACAAGTTCACATAAGTGGAAATATTTTTTTTTTGTTCTTTTCCTCAAAGTAACATTTTGATAATCATACATGCTATTGTGTATATCAATAGTTCCTACCTTTTCATTATTCACTAATACCCCAGGTATGCATACAGCATAATTGTTAATCCATTCACCTGAGGGTGGGTGCTTGGGTTGTATCCAGTCTGAACTTTTATAGAATAAAAGTGGTATGAGTATTTTAATACATGTCTTTTGTGGTTAGTTTTAATTTTTCTTGAATAAGAATCCAGGAGTAAAATTGCTATGTCTTAGGGTAGGCATATGAATAAATGTATTAAAACACTGCTCAACTCTTCCAACAGGTTGTACCATTCTACATTCCCAACATACGAAAATCCCAATTGCTCCAAATCCTCACCAACACTTGGGCTTTACAGTCTATTTAATTTTAGCCATCACAGCAAGTGAAAGAAGTGACAAGAATCTTTTTACTATTAGTCACGACCCAAATATTTTCCAAAATTACAACCTACCATGATCACTGAGAAGAGAAATATTTTGATTAAGCCAACTAACCACAAAATAAAGAAAATGGATTTTTTAAGTTTTCTAATTTATTTTAGTGCTTTAGAATAGGTTTTTAAAGGTATTACTTACCAAAATTTTGAAAAAGAAAAAGAGAGATTTATAGAACACATACATTTTAACTATAGTTTTCTTCAGTTAATAAAATTATTGCCTCATTCCGATTTTAGAGATTATTATAATTTAAGGTTCTTATTAGCTAAATACTCAATTATTTCAAAAGAGATTTGAGGATTCTTTTTCATAGCCAAGTTTGAAAATATGATAATCTTAAAATTCTAAAGTTTGAAGTATTTTGTTACCAGCTCAGAAAAAATTCTATTCGTCTTGGTTCGGTTAGTGCACTTTAGAGTAACATGATTCACAATGCTTGTTCAGAGAAGATAGGATATCAGAAAATCTGAGGCCAAAACACATGATGCTAACTTTGTTTAATGGGTACATGATCACAGAAGATTATCAAAATCTTCCTACTTAAAAATGTCTTATAGTAGATAAAGATAGCTGAGTAGCAGTTTTAACCTGAATGTATTCATTTCTATTTTTAAACATCTGGTTATAATTTTAAGGAATTATTTTAGTGAAGAAAATGAAAAGAAAAGCCTTAAAACAGTGGAAGAATAAGGAAGCATTATTTAAATTGAAGATAGAATTCAATGTTTGTACTAGCCACCCACGTAGTTGAGAAGCAAATGACACAAAGGTAATTTACCTGTAATCAGTTCAATGCCTCAATGTGCTCTGTGGAACAACAGAAATTATTCAGTGAAAATCTATTATAACTGTGTCTGATTATTATCCAAAGATGAGTCTCTACAGTATAACTTTGGGGAAAGATATTCAATGCCTAACATCAATCATCAATCACCATATTAGCAGTGATCCATTATCCTGTTAGTCTAGGAGCTTTGGATAAAATGCATTTAATGAATCTTAATGAATAATAACCTCTTTGCTAAGAAAGGAATTAGAAACACAATTTTATATTAAACAGAAGACAAATTTACATTTACTTATCAAAGCTACTGTACAATCCTATTGTCTTTCAAATTTATTATATAACTATTAACACAGCACTAACCTAGTTTTACTATCTAAAAATAGGTATTATTAATATTGACGATGCTCTTGCTGATTGGCAAAAATATAAGTACATAAATATATACAAAATTCTTACTTTTTAAATTTTATCAAGACAAAAATGAAAATGCATTACCTTTTGTATAGCCACACAAAAGTACACATGCTGATTCACTGTGCTTCCCCAGGCATTGCATATAAGCTAAATTCCTGAAAGTTCAGATGTAATGTTGATAACGGCAACCAGGCTTAAGAAAGAAGAGAAAATAGTCATAAGAAGGTCTTAAAGTACTATCATAACAAAAGACATAAAATTAATAAAGCAAGGTAAGCATGCTTCGTACCCCTGTGAAAGGGTAACCAAATTCACAATAGGCCACCGCTGCTGAGTGCAGCCAGCCATGGAAAACTCTAGTACTCTGTGTGATTCCCACTCACCCCATGTCCTTTTCTTGAACTCAGCTGAGCCATGATCTCTGTCTTGAAAAGGTTGTGACATGGCTGTCCTTGTTCTTTGTATATTTTGCTTTTTTTCTCCACAACTCAGCAATCTCAATCTTTCCATCGAGCTATTCCTGTACTTGTTTGTTTTGTTTAAGGTAAAGTCCAAAATTTATTGAGGTATTTCCTCATTCATTAGAAAGTTACTGTCTTATTAACTTTACTATTAATAGTATTTTTATTAGGAGTACTTTTCTTAGCAGACTAGTTACAAAGCGGCATGGTTTTAGAGGTCCACCTTTGACTCTATATTTGGCTACTCCCTTAATTTTAATCCAGTGATTCTCCAGAACATAAGATTTTTTGTTTTTGTTTCTTTTTTTTCTTTTTTGGCTGGGGGGAATACATGTATTGTGTTATAGCAGATTTTTCTGCAAATTACACATATATAATCATTTGCTAGGTGTTTCCCCATCCCTAACTTAAAAGAGCAAAGTAACCTATATCTAAATATTTTGTTTCTTGACCAACCTCTGCCAAGAGTTTGCACAAACACATACACACACACACACACACACACACACACACAACCTATGTTCATTCTATCAATAAGTAAAATGATGACATAAAACCTCTGAATGCCATAAGGTATATTAAGAGGATTTGTTCATATATTTTGCACCATGCTAAGTGTTTACATAAGTAGATTAGGGCATACTTACAGGGCTCTGGGAGCTTGCATCCTCAGGGCAGGCACTTTACACAAAAAACTGTTCAAAGCAATTGCATAGGGCAGCAGAATTTTTGCCAAAACAGTTGCCTCACCTAGGAAATATCACAATAGTTCAGAGGAGGGTAGATCTTTAGAAATGCAAGTGCAAGTTGAAGGCAAATTAAATACAATCTAGAGGAATGAAAAAAACAGGAAGAAACAGGAATATATCCCAACATCCTGAATGTCAACTTTATTAATGGCAATTTAAAACTTTAATCTTATCTTCATGCAATATAATATAATATAATTGTGTGCAGAAGTAAGGTTTCAAGAATATACGGTGATTTAGAAGAGCTTTCTGTGTGGAAGGATGCTTCAGACTCGGTCTGACCACTCTTTCCATCCCCTTCCTCCAATGGGGGGATGGAATACTTTTCTTGTATTCTTGTATTCTTTTCTCGTATTCTATTTTTTAATTGGAAAAATGATAAACAGAAAATTAACAGTGTCATACCAAATGTTCTCATATGCATCATCCATATTGCATATTTGGCCTTATCTCTTTTAGATCACTTTAGAGGAAATGTAACATAAGGACTTAATGCCCCCTTTGTAGCCCACTATGATATCAAACCCTCCCTCTCTCCTCAGAGATAACTCATCTTCCTAAAGAGAGTATACATACTTTCTGTCAGTGATTTCATGCTGTTACCTATCTCTCACTCTACATGTATATAAATTATACATTAATGAATTAATATATAATGTATTCAATGTGTATATATCCATATATATCTATATGTATGTGTGTGTGTATATATATACATACACAGAGAGGGGGGAGATATCCTTAAATAATACTATATATAGTATTGTTTTGGGCATTTTACAAGTTCATGTACAAGAAATCATTTCATATAACATTGTACAGCTAGTTTTTTTCCATTCATTGTATATTTTAAGAATTATCCAGATTGGTATATTGATCCCTAGATCATGCATTTTAATGGCTATAAAGTATTCAATTTTGTGAAAATACCAGAACAATTTTATCTCTCCTGCCCTTGATAGAAATTTTTCTCTATTGCAGGCAGTTCTTCTAAAAAAAAACCTTTTTTGACTTTTTTGTCTGTATCTCCTTTTCCACATATGTAAAAGTATTTTCAGTTCATTCCTAGAAGTGGAAATGCCAAGTCCTGGGTATGTACAGCTTCAACTTCAGTAGACATCACCAAATTGTTCCATGTGGTGTTGACAGTATTGGTGCCATTCACCAATTGTGTCTGTCTCTCTGCGTTCCCAGCCTTTCTGCCTGACTTAGGCTTAGGTGGGACCGTGTGACTCATTTAAGGCGTAGTGAACAGAAGTATGTGCTTTTTGCCATTTCTAATGGTATAAAGTTATTTCTCATTTTTAATTTTAGTTTTAATTTTCTTTGATAGCATATAAGAAGGTCGTGCATTTCTTTATCTATTTATTGACCATTAGAATTTATTGCCATGAGAGCTTTAGCATCTGAAATTCCATCATTCATATAATTGTCAACTTTTAAATAGCATTGGTTACATTTTTTAATTGCCCTTCATTCTCAATTCTGGGTATATATCAATTAAAAATTGGTATCAATAAATTACCAGGTTTTTTTGGTCCCTAATTTATATTTTTATTTTATGCAACATATCTTCTATTATAAAGATTATGTTTTTAATTTAATGTATTGAAATGTATAAATGTATTCCTTTACAATTTATACCTTTTGCATATTTAAAATAGATTTTCTTATTTCATTCATAAATATGGTCTCATAATTTTGCCTTTTTTCTTACTTTGAGTATTTCAGCAAAGGCAAAAATCTTAATTTGAGATACAGAACTCTATCCTTATTCCAAAAATAATTAGACCTATAGTCAGAGATGCATTAAAAAAATGTTGTAAACAATAGATTCATTTTTTTTAATTTCAGAATATTATGGGAGTACAAATGTTTAGGTTGTGTATATTGCCTTTGCACCACCAGAGTCAGAGCTACAAGTGTGCCCATTCCCCAGTGTGCACCACACCCATTAGGTGTGAATATACCCATCCCCTCCTCCCCATTCCCACCTGTCTGATACCCCATGAATGATACTTCCATATGTGCACACAAGTGATGATCGATTAGTACCAATTTGTTGGTAAGTGCATGTGGTGCTTGTTTTTTCCATTCTTGTGATACTTCACTTAGTAGAATGGGCTCCAGCTCCATCCAGGATAATACAAGAGGTGTTAGTTCACCATTGTTTTTTCTGGCTGAGTAGTATTCCATAGTATACATAAACCACATTTTATTAATGCAACTCATGTATTGATGGGCACTTAGGTTGTTTCCACATCTTTGCAATTGTGAATTGTGCTGCTATAAACATTCCAGTGCAGATGTCTTTTTTATAAAATGTCTTTTTTTCCTTTGGATAGATGTCCAGTAGTGGGATTACTGGCTCAAATGGTAGTTCTACTTTTAGTTCTTTGAGGTGTCTCTACATTAATTTCCAGAGAGGTTGTACTTAGTTTGTAGTTCCACCTGCAGTGTATGAGTGTTCCTATCTCTCCACATCCACACCAACATTTGTTGTTTTTGGACTTTTTGATAAAAGCCATTCTCACTGAAATTAAGGGATATCTCATTGTGGGTTTGACTTGCATTTCCCTGATGATTAGAGATGCTGAGCATTTTTTCATACCTTTGTTGGCCATTAGTGTGTCTTCTTTTCAAAAGTTTCTGTTCATGTCCTTTGCCCACTTTTTGATAGGGTTATTTGATTTTTTCTTGCTGATTTTCCTGAGTTCTAAGTAGATTCTAATTATCAGCCCTTTATCGGATGTGTAGCATGCAAATATTTTCTCCCATTCTGTAGGTTGTCTGTTTGCTCTCATGATGGTTTCTTTGGCTGTGCAGAAGCTTTTTAATTTGATCAGGTCCCATTTATTTATTTTTGTTAATGCTGTGATTGCTCTTGTTCTTCTTCATAAATTCTTTGCCTAGGCCGATGTCTACAAGAGTTTTTCCAACATTTTCTTCTAGAATTATTGTAGTTTCATGCCTTAGGTTTAAGTCTATTATCCATCATGAGTTGATATTTGTGAGAGGTGAGAGGTGTGGATCCTGTTTCAGTCTTCTACATGTGGCTATCCAATTTTGCCAGCACTATTTATTGAATAGGAATTCTTTTCTCCAGAGTATGTTTTTGTCTGCTTTGTCAAAAATCAGATGGCTATATGAGGATGGTTTTATACCTGGGTTCTCGGTCCTGTTCCACTGATCTGTCTCTATTCTTGTGCCAGTACTATGCTATTTTGGTTATTATATCATTGTAGTATAGCTTGAAATCTGGTAAATTGATGCCTCCCAATATTTTCTTTTTGCTTCAGATTTCTTTGACTATATGGGGTCTTCTCTGGTTCCATATGAAGCATAGAATTATTTTTTCTAGATTTGCAAAAAATGATGTTGCTATTTTAATAGGTATTCCATTGAATATGTAAATTACTTTGGGTAGTATAGACATTTTAACAGTGTTGATTATGCCAATCCGTGAGCATGGTATGGTTTTCCATCTGTTTACATCCTCTGCTATTTCCTTTCTCAGTGTTTCACAGTTCTCCCTGTGGAGGTCCTTCACCTCCTTAATAAATATATTCCTAGATATTTTAGTTTCTTTGTTGCTATCATGAAGTGTATTGACTCTTTGATTTTGTTCTCAGTTTGACTGTTGTTGGCATATATGAATGCTACTGATTTCTGTACACTGATTTTGTAACCTGAGACTTTGCTGAACTTACTTATCAATTCCAGTAGCCTCTTGGCAGAATCTTTGGAGTTTTCTAGATACAAGATCATATTGTGTGGAAAGAATAATAGTTTGATCTCTTCTGCCCCTATTTGGATGCCCTTGCTTTCTTTCTCTTATCTGATTGCTCTGGCTAGGACTTACAGCACTATGTTGAATAGAAGTGGTGATAGAGGGCAAACTTGTCTGGTACCAGTTCTAAGCGAGAATGCTTACAATTTTTCCCTGTTCAGTGTGATGTTGGTTGTGGGTTTGTCATA
>CAUYRB010001434.1:0-21880 GCA_963574695.1 Propithecus perrieri
GGAGGCCAGGGGCCGGCCGCGGTGGCTCACGCCTGTAATCCTAGCACTCTAGGAGGCCGAGAAGGGCGCATTGTTTGACCTCAGGAGTTTGAGACCAGCCTGAGCAAGAGCGAGACCCCATCTCTACTAAAATTAGAAAGAAATTAATCGGACAACTAAAAGTATGTAGAAAAAATTAGCCGGGCATGGTGGCGCATGCCTGTAGTCCCAGCTACTCGGGAGGCTGAGGCAAAAGGATCGCGTGAGCCCAGGAGTTTGAGGTTGCTGTGAGCTAGGCTGACGCCACAGAACTCTAGCCCGGGTAACATAGTGAGAATCTGTAACAAAAAAAAAAAAAAAAAAAAAGAGCCCAGGGTTGGAATTAATACAGTCAACTGCAACAAAAGGGTTTGCAAAGATAGACAGTTAATGAGAAGAACAAACTTTTTATTAGGCAAAAATATGTAAAGTATTATTCAAGAACTGAATAAAATAGTTAAGAGAAAAAACTTCACAGAAATATCTAAATGTTTTGAACTGAATAATAGCAAATTAAATATTTTAGAACACATTGATTATATTTTCTTTGCATTTGCCCCAAATATATGAAAAAATAAATGCTTTTATTGGCTGTGAATAGCTATGTATGCACTATATATAATAAATAGGCCACAAATCATCAAAAACCCCACATATTTAAATATCCTAGATCTTCTATAATTCAATATCTACTGTTTTCTCAGCAGGCAATGAAATTGTCAAGGCAAGTTGCTTATTTTATAATATTTTATTATGGGTAACCTCTTCCAATGAGATGAACTTTCAAGGCTTTTCAAGGCTACAAAAGTTCATGGTCCAGCATTTCATATTCTGGGCACCTACTATATTTAAGTGCCCTTGAAATTGTGTGGGTTTGTATGTATGTATATATAAAACTGCCAATCACTCATTTGAGGAACAAAGCTGGTTGTAATTAAAAAATGAATGAAACAATGCGGTTACCCTACAGGAGCTTTTAGGATTGGGAGAAGGGCAGTCAAACCGACATATAAGCAATTTGTTATACTACAAAGCAGAACAATATAAATGCCATACCGCTATAAAAAGTGCTTAATGGACACCATGGGAGGAATATTTAATCATTCATTCCAATTGGGGGATGTAAAAATGACTTCAAGAAAGAGATAATAATTCAACTGGACTGTATGTGTAGAGAATATTTTTCTGCATAGGCAAAGAAGGTGAAGAAATTTGAAAGTATGTGATATCCTGTACCTTAACCATGGGATATATGGAGGAATATATTGGAAGATAAGACAAAATCATAGATGAAATAAATTACATGTTGGGAGGACAAGGGTTACAACTAGGTTTTACAAAGAAAGAACACAATGACACTTTTTCAATACCGTGTTTGATATAGTTGTTTTGTCACTGTTAACAAAACAGTACAGCGAGAAATAATAGGGTAAAATCAGGACTAGAGAGAACTTAATGATCCAAAATTAAGATGGTGGTTATGATGATTATGAGGATGACAATGGTGGTAATGACCATGAAGATGGGATGATGGTGGTGATAGTGATAGTGATGATGATGGTGATAGTAGGTTGGTAATATTAGAAACCTGCATAGCAGCAGCCATTTATGGAGTTTTTCATAAGTACCAAGAACATGCTAAACATTAATATTCATTACCTCTAATCTTAATATCAAATCTGTGAAGACAATTTATCTCCCACGATGAATAAATGAGACTTAGAAGAATTAAATAGCTCTGCTAAGGTCACATACTATCATAGGCCAGAATAGGAAGGTAGGTCTGTAAGGCCTCATAGCTCCTGTACTTAGACATTCACCGTGGTGCTTCCCAGGAACAATAGAAAAGGGACACAGTCTACAAGGCAAGAGGATGTCATGAGGAGTTTCTGATCAAAGCTACAAGTAGAATCAAGCAAAAAGTAGTGTAAATACTGTGAACAAATGCTAAAATCAGTAAGTTTAAAGGTTAATGGTAATGCCAGAGGACAGTTTCCATAAGCGGTAACTATGGAAGCCATGCTGCAAGGGACTCAAACATCAATGGCAAGACTTCAGGAGTTTTCCAGGGAGAAAAGGAGCGATGGGGTGGTATTTTGAGAGAGAAAATTAAGATCGAAAATGTTTTTATAAAATTTCTTTTTTCTGTCTGCTTGTTATAATAGGAAAGTTTGGAGCATTTATAGGGCTTTCAGAAAAAGAGCTATAAAAGAGTGAAAAGGAAATTTCAGGAGAACATGAAAACTGAAGGGACACGGCACTGAACAAATGAAACTGTGTGTGAATGAAAGCATTGCTAGGTAAGTGGCTAAAGCCACAGACAGAAGTCAAAGGCATTTTATTTTCAAATCAGTGATCCAGTAGAGAATGAATCTTAAACTAAAAATTAGTCAGACAAACAAGGTGGAGAAAAAGGAACCATCAAGATTCAGACACTAACGTCAGAGGTTCTGCTTAGCAAAAAAGCAGAGTATCCAACAATGAAATCAATCTTTTTTTCAAGGTACTGGCAAATGGCGAATTCATATAAAACTGAGGGTGGTGTTAGGTGGGGAACAAAACACAGTGGTGGGGAATTTAGAGGAGATGACGATCACGTACCTGGACAGGTGGACAAACGAGACCTTAAGTTCAGGACAGGGTCCTGGTCAAAATAGAGTATGCCCATAAAGGGACTGAATACTTCCGATAGAGAATATAATGGGAGAGGAATAACAGGAATTTATAACTGAATTGGAGGGAAACTCAAGTAATTCTCAACAAATTGTTTCTAACTTTTCAGAGAAATGGGCATCAGCAGTCTGGGGAAGAACCGTGAAGATAAGAGCTGAGGCATGTAACAGCCATTCAGGGGGAAATGAAGGAGTGCCAGAGACATGAGAAATGAAGCTGGGCACAACACTGCAAACTCGGCTGAATGCTACATGGTATCTCACAAATGGAAGGCACATGTTATGTGATTAAATGTCCATTATCATACTGGGAGAAACACTATACCCAAACAATTTTAATCACTCCGTGAATGTAAAAATGTGTTCTGTGCAGAAGTAGTATATCTGCAACTATTAGAATACCAAGGGTTTTGGAATTAAACAGCCTCTGTTCCTTGAGGCAACTTCCTCCCACATCAGAGGTCATATGATAAACAAAATGGCCCCGAGCTCCCATCTGGTCTCTGTGTAGAACAGGAAACCCATGTATCCCCTGACTGATTTTTTTGGTATTGAATAAGGCCTGCAGTAAAGTGAGCACCTGCACTACAGGAAAATAATCCATAGCCATTCTATCAACCAGTATTTGAAAACAAGGAACCTGTGCTTTTATTTGCTACCTTGTGTTTGGATTTAGGCAATCACTTTCTTCCATAAGCTTAGCTTTCTATATTGCCTCTGCACACATAATTCCCCTTGGATTCAAAGCGCTCTGTGTATGAAAAAGGAAGCACTGTATGGACTTGAAATATTATCTTATTAAATTGTTTTAGTTCTTAACTCTCATACCCATGGGGTAGATAGAAAGGAAGCGGTGTTATTCAATTATAAAGTAACTCTCTTCTTAACCAGATGCTTTAAATTAAACCAAGGCATTTTTTTCATTGGTGGCATTTAAATGGAAGTTATATACAGTCCTCTCCTGAGGCATTATACTCTGTCCTCTACCCTTAGTTTGACCTGAAGAAATTTCCCAGAGCTGAGTTAGCCAAGCAGGTGAAGAAAGTGAAAACATGCCAACATGCACATTAAGCGGAACTCAAGACTTAGAAAACACATATATCAATGTTTTCTAAAAGGTCTTTCTAACAGGTACTGGAAAAAGGCAGAAGCATTTTTTTACTCTACTTGAGAGTTATCTTTCTTAAAGATGCTTATTTTGGAAAAAGAAATTGTATTCTTGTGTAAAGCTAGACAAATATACCACGTCTACATCAGAAGTAGACAAAACACCATTTATCAGAAAATATGAAATCTTAGGTGCATTGTTACAAAGCAAACGTCCTGAGCAAATTCCTAAGAAAACATTCACCCTGTGTCTGAGACCTCTCCACTTCCTGGCAATCAAAGCATTCAGTTCTTGCTAGTCTCTCTTCTATCATAAATACTTTGAATCATTTCCCCCCTTGTGGTTTCTTCCCTCTTTCCTTCAAATACTGAATGTTCCAGCTTCCCTGGGTTGATCTCTAGCTCCCTTCAAACTCCCATCATCTTTATTCATTTTTATTGTTCACCTCCTACAGAGTGGCTGTTCTTAACTAACCTTTCTTTTTCCTAGGTCGACATCAACCTCATTCTCAGCAGGTGGCCTTACCTCATAATTCTCCAAGAGAAATCCAGACACGCCATCTAATCTACCATGAGCTTGCTCCTAGCACTGCATTTCACTTCAGTCAGTATCCCTACTAACTCATCCTTCTCTCTAGTGTTAAAAAACAGAGGCGCTCCCTCCTGCTCAGTCAGGTCAAACTGCCCAGACAGCCGACCCACCCAGCCCACCTCTTCCTGAGGGGTCCTTTCGCTTGTTATCCTCATCAATGGCAACATATTTGCTGTCTTACTTATCTGGTCCTTTCCTTTATATCTTTAAACATAATCACATCAACAAATAACATGGAGGAAAGATAATGTCCTACTTTTAAAACGTATTTGAACCTATTGCTCATTCCTGTGGCCATTCAAGGACTCTCAGCTCTACTCTCATTAATGCCTTTGAACAGGATTCTGCTTCCATTCCTTCGTTTCTAAACATAGTCGCATTTTAGATCTGTTCAACCACAAGCATATACAGTCACACAAGCACACACAAATTTACCCAGACATGCACACATCCCATGTTCTCTGTGTTATCTTTCCATTTGACACTTGCAATCTAATTGTCTACTTTTCTTCTAACATCAGCAATTTTGTCCATCTGGCTGACTGTCCTTGCTCATGTTATCACCCCGTCTTCCTTTTTTTTTACCCCACATCCCTCTTATTCAAGAATATTGCTCAAGGCTTGGTCCTAAGCCTTCTTCTCTGCATTCTAAGTGAGAGAATCCATGTTCACAGCTCAACTTCTCAAATGGTGATTTTTCAAAATCTCCTTATTCACCACACATGACTTCCACATGTACTCACTCTCACTAAACGTAAGCAGTCTCATCTAGACTTAGTTATGAGTTATCTGAGCTTTAGAATTCATATTTTCTATTCTACGCACTTATTCTCCAGTTCTCTTGGAACACTACCTTGTAAATAGTGAACGGTCAATAAAAATTTACTGACCACCTATCAGATGCTGTGTTAAATGCTAACAAGAAGAGGATACAAACAAGATACAGTGTGTGTTTTCAGAGCCCACTAATAGAGGAAACAATCAAAATGCAGAGCTATTAATAGTATAGTAGATACAAGCATAGCATGTTTAACACAATAGTGAACAGGAGAGAGGAAAGCCTCTTTTCTGCCTTTTTGGTTTCGTTACACTTCATGAGCACCTTTATCCAAACTCCCTACCCCTCTGACTTCTTGGTCTCTGAGATTCTCCTGCTCTAACCAGAGGGCTGGCATGAGGAGAAACTGTTCAGAGATTAACAAAAATCTAATTTGCCTAATCCAACACGGGATAACACTATCCTGCCTCACTTACGATAAACATGAGGGTCAAATGTACATTGTACTTGAAAGCAGTTTGTAAATTTTTTATCCTCAGTTTTAATCTCTGACTTTGGAGAAATGTTAATCTTGCTTGCTAACTAAATGAAGGACCCAAATTAGTGTAACACTAAGCTCTCCCCCTAGGGACCAGCTCTCGTGCAGAATTCACACTGCCTCTGGATTGATAGTCACTTATTTCCAGCTGTTACGTGCGTGACAAAAATAATATAGCTTTTCTAGATCCCAAATTCCCTCTATTTAAAGTGATTAAATTCCTTTAAATCCCACTTAAAAATGATTTTGTGCCTTGAAAAAACTGCATATTCAACAGTCAAGAAACATTTCCAACTGAGTACCGTTCCAAGACCTCAAACCAGATGTGTCATGTTGTCTTAGGGATATACCAGCCCCTCCAACCAGCACCAGGCTGCTTTATTTTTGTCAATGCCACATCACCTCAAAAACACACAGGATATGAAAAAACGATTCTCTTTACTTTCATCTCTCTCACTTCCAGTCAGTTACTGACATTATTTTTATAATGTCTTTCAAACTGTCATGTTTTTTGTATTTCTATTATTCTCCCCTCTTTATTGAAGAACTCACCTAGACTATAATAATTAGCAGTAACTGCTCTGACTGCCTTTAGTTTCTACTTTTCTATCAAATAATGCAGACTTCATTGTGATTCCCCCAAATAACTGTTTTCACATCAGCCTTATGTTTAAAAACCTGCCCTAAGCATCCCTCGACAGAAAGATGAGTTCCTCCCTTTTCCCACTTTCTTTAAAGGCCCATCTCAAGTCCAATTTTGTCCAAAGGGCTTTCTAATCAATCTCCTACAGTGAATATATGCCTGAATTTGACAATTACTTGGCAGGCGAAGTCTTACATTGTCATTGATATTTTTGTGTATGAATTCTGTTTTCCCTGTAAGCCGTGGATAGCATATTACACCACACTATCCTTATCACCTAGCAACTCTTCTTATTTTTTAAGAAAATGTTGATGATGTGGTATCATGAATTCAGGTTCATGCCAATACCCCGTCTTCCACAGGTACCTCTGCTTTACGCATCTGACCTCAAATGTCATCTCTGTAAACTGAACACTACTCATCCATTTTTCATTTGTAGCTGCTTAATGATTTTCAAAGCTCACTCCATTCTCTTATGACGCAAGGTCGGCTTCAATCTTTGAAGTTACTTTGCTTACAATTTCTCCCATCACTAAAATGTCACAAATGTATACCAGACTTACCCATAAAACACTGTTTTTATCAATCAAGCAATTACTCGAACATGTAATGTGTGTGCCTACACTTTATGGAGTGAGAAATTACCATGTTGCCTCTTGAACTTAACCAGAACTGCTCAGTATGATCCTCAAGAGTGTCCATCAACCAGATCCACCTCCTAATTTCAAATGTTTCTCTTTATTCAGGCTATGTATTTCTGAGACTTCCTAACATATATCTTCATATTTGAGGAATATTCTACCACAAGTGAAATCTATTACCTTTTTTGGGCCAAGACAATTCCTATACTATCTTAATGAGCTAACTAATTCTATACCTCAATTTTGATTCCTTATAATACTTATAATGCATTATCTTGCATTTCTTTATATATTGCTTACAAATCTCCTCAAATTTTCATGTACAAATTTTACCAATTAAATCATAGGTTCCTAAAAAGCTAAAAAAAAAAATCTTATAAATGCCTGTTGATGCGGGATGAATACTAAGCTAATGATAATTGAATTGAATTAACACAAAATTACAGGAAATATATAATTAGTTCACAGTTATTCATATCAGTACATCACATCCTTAAGGCACTTTATGTCTATAGATGGAGGATTTACGGTTGTGCACATGCGTTTTTGCTCAATAAATATCACATATGCTTACTAATTAAAATAATTGCAATATGCCTTCTTCCATTTATGCTCTCTACATATGAAACAAGATTTTTAAGCAGGGAATGGAATCCAATTTTGACAACTGTGATAGCTAGAAATAGTAGAAATAGGGTTGTGAGGATTTCTTTTTTTTAAGGCTCAGCTTTTCTTATTTCTCTACAGCTTGAATTATCTGAGGGCAAAATGCCCCCTTGGTATGAAGGACAATATAGTAAGTCTTACCTTGCCTCTGATGGTCAGCAGGACCAGAACAACGGAGGTGAACACTAAAAAGGGGACTCTATCCTGGAAACCACTGTAGACGATTAGGCCGGCGCAGGGCGGGTCAGAAAGAGCAAGACCTCCCTCCGGACAGGCAGGAGATTGCAGGAGGGCAACACAAAAGAAACAAAGTGGTGTCGTGATGACTCAGCTCCCAAATCTGGCATCTGTCAACTCCTGAACAGTCGCCCCAGCGCTAGCGCTCTGCAGGCAGGCGGCCGCCATTTTTGGAGTCCACAGCCCAGACACTGTGGTGCGCTACGGCGTCGGGCAGCTCCCTTCCCCCAGCCTGGGGACTCTCCCGGCAAGCTCTGCCCTTCCACGACCTATGGTCAACTAGCCAGGCCCGTTTTGATGGGCAAATTCTGAATACTTCCCCAGTCGTGGGAGGCTAACACCTGCGGGATTTACAGGCACTGGGGAGCTGGGCGGACTGGGGCACCACCCCTTCCCCTAGCCAGCAACTTTCCCGCCAAAAGTGGTAGGCGCCACCCCTGGAGCTAGGGAGAGACAAGAAAAACCACTTTCCCTGTGCACTGGCTTAAATCTGTGGGGCCTTGGCGCAGATCAATAGTTGACAGCCCAGTGACTCTGCTAGTCAGACCGGCTTAGGTTATCCAGTAGGAGCATAACTTTGGGGCTGGATTTCCGCATCTGGGTCCGTTGGACTGCCAACAGTGGGGTTCCTGGTCAGGGAAGGAAAATCCTGGCCAGAGGCCACGGCAGGTACACCAAGTAACCCCTCGCATCAGGAGCAGCCTCCCAACTGTGGTAGAAGAACCCTGAACAACACATTAGCGGCTCCCCCTGTGGCAGATCAAGCAACCATAGAAACACACACATCCAGGCTGGTAGGCAGCAGCTGCAATCTGCCTTGCTCCTGAACAACAGCTCCCGGCACAGAGTCTAAACAGGGTGTGTCATTTTCCAAAAGGAAACTGAAAGGTGGGAAGCAACAGCTGATCCAGATGGGAAGGAATCAGTGAAAAGAACTCTGGAAGTATAAAGAATCAAACGGAAAGCACACCCCCCAAAGGGGAACACCAGCTCTCTAGCAATGGATGTCAACCAAATTCAGAACACTAAAATGACAGAAGAATAATTTTGAACACGGATTGTATGAAAACTCAATGATATGCAAGAAAAAATGGACAACCAACACAAAGAAACCACCAAAAAAATCCAGGACTTGGAAGAAAAATTGACTGAAGAAATTGAAATATTAAAGAAAAATCAAACTGAACTCCTGGAAATGAAGAATTTATTTAAGAAGAACTACAAAACACAGTGAAAAGCCTCAAGAACAGGGTAGATCAAACAGAAGAAAGAATCTCAGGGATTGAAGATAACACCTTTCAATTAAAAAGGCAGTCACAGAGATAGAGCAGAGAAATAAGAGAAAAGAGCTAAGCCTACAAGAAATGTGGGATTATGTAAGGAAGCCTAATGTGAGAGTTATGGACATCCCTGAGAGTGAAGAAGAAAACACACAAGGGTTGGATAAGCTTTTTGAGGATATAATAGAGGAAAATTTCCCAGGCCTTGCTAAAAATGTAGATATCTAAGTACAAGAAGCTCAAAGGACCCCTGGGAGATTCATTGCACAGAGGAAGACACCATGACACACAGCCATCAGACTGACCTAAATAACCAACAAAGAGGACCATCTATGAGCTGTAAGGTGAAAGAAGCAGGTAACATACAAAGGAAAGCCCATCCAAATAATGCCAGATTTCTCAACTGAAACCTTACAAGCAAGAAGAGACTGGGGCCCCATTCTCACTTTTCTCAAACAGAATAATGCCCAGCCTAGAATCGTGTACCCTACAAAACTAAGTTTTGTATATGAAGGAGAAATAAAGACATTCTCAGATAAGCAAAGACTGAGGGAATTCACCAAGACAAGACCAGCCCTCCAGGAAGTAGTCAAAACAGTGTTACAACATGGATCAGCACAATAAACAGTCACAAATGTAAATAAAAATCACCCAAAAGCTAAAGGTCAGAGCCCAGAAACCACAATGGCTCATGAGAGAAAACAAAGCAACAAAGTTCAACTCAACAAGATGAACAGAAATCTAACCCTCTTAACAATTCTCTCAATAAATGCGAATGGCTTGAACTCCCTACTCAAGAGACATCAGCTGGCCAAATGGGTAAATATACACAAGCCAAGTAACTGCTGTCATCAGGAAACACATCTAACCTGCAAGGATGCCTTCAGACTCAAGGTGAAGGAATGGAAAACAATATTTAAAACAAATGGAAGGCAAAAGAAGGCTGGTGTGGCAGTTTTCATTTCAGATAACTTAGTCTTTAAATCAACAAAAGTAATGAAAGACAAAGAGGGTCACTATATAATCGTGAAGAGTACAGTTCAACAAGAAGACATAACAATTCTAAATATTTATGCACTCAACTCAGGTGCACCCAGATTCATAAAGCAAATCTTATGTGATCTAAACAAAATGATAAATAGCAACACCATAATAGCCGGAGACTAAAATACCCCTCTGACAGCACAAGACAAATCAAACAGAAAATTAACAAAGAAACAGTGGACTTAAATAGAACTCTAGAACAAATGGGACATTTACAGAACATTCTACCCCAAAACAACTGAATACATGTTTTTCTCATCAGCTCATGGGATATTCTCTAAGATTGACCATATCCTAGGCCACAAAGCATGTCTCAAAAAATTTTAAAAAATAGAAATTATATCATGCATCTTCTCAGACCATAGTGGAATAAAATTAGAAATCAACTCCAACAGAAACTCTCATCTTTACACAAAGTCATGGAAACTAAACATCCTTCTGCTGAACGATTATTTCATTAATGAGGAAATCAGATAGAATCAAAAAATTCTTTGACCTAAATGACAAAGGAGACAAAAAGTTATTAAAATCTGTGGGACACAGCGAAAGCTGTCCTGAGAGGAAAATTTATTTCCATAAATGCCTACATCCAAAAGACAGAAAGATCACAAATAAACAATCTAATGAATCATCTTGAAGAATTGGAAAAGGATGAGCAGACCAACCCCAAACACAGCAGAAGAAATGAAATAACTAAGATCAAAGCAGAACTAAATGAAATTGATAACAAAAGAAAAAAACTATATGGAAGATTAATAAAACAAAAAGTTGGTTCTTTGAAAAAATAAACAAAATTGATACACCTTTCGCTAGATTAACAAAAAGCAGGAAAGAAAGAACTTTAATAAGCTCCATCAGGAATGAAAAAGGATAAATTACAACTCATACCAAAGAGATACAAAATATCCTCTATCAATATTATAAAAACCTCTATGCACATAAAGTGGAAAATGTGGAGGAAATGGACAAATTCTTAGAAACACACAGCCTCCCTAGGCTCAATCAGGAAGAAATAGAATTCTTGAACAGACCAATATCAAGTACCAATATTGAAACAGCAATAAAAAACCTACCTAAAAAGAAAAGTCCCACATCAGATGGTTTCACATCTGAGTTTTACCAGACCTACAAAGAAGAACTGGTGCCTATCCTGCAGAAATTAATCCACAACATCAAGAAGGAAGGAATCCCCCACACACACATTTTATGAAGCCAGTATCACCCTGATACCAAAACCAGGAAAGAGAGCAACAAGAAAAGAAAATTACAGACCAATATTCCTTATGAATATAGATGTAAAAATTCTCAAAAAAATCCTAGCAAACCAAATTCAGGTGCTTATCAAAAAAATAATCCATCACAACCAAGTCAACTTCATCTCAGAGATGCAGGGATGGTTCAGCATACACAAATCTATAAATGTAATTCACCACATAAATAGAAGCAAAAACAAAGACCATATAATCCTCTCACATAAAAAGCATTTAACAAAATTCAACACCCTTTTATGATAAGAATGCTTAACAAAATAGCATAGATGGGGCTTACCTAAAAATGCTCAACATATATGACAAACCCACAGCCAACATCATACTAAATGGGGAATAATTGAAAGCATTCCCACTTAGAACTGGAACCAGACAAGGTTGCCCTCTATCACTGCTTCTATTCAACATAGTGCTGGAAATTCTAGCTGGAGCAATCAGACAAGAGAAGTAATCAAGGGCATCCAAATGGGGGCAGAAGAGGTCAAACTGTCTCTCTTTGCTGACGATATGATCTTATACCTAGAAAACCCCAAAGATTCTGCCATGAGACTACTGGAATTGATAAACTCAGCAAAGTCTCAGGTTACAAAATCAATGTACAGAAATCAGTATCATTCCTATACACCAACAACAGTCAAACTGAGAACCAAATCAAAGACTCAATTCCCTTCACAATAGCAACAAAGAAAATAAAGTACCTAGGAATATATTTAACTAAGGGGGTAAAAGACCTCATAGGGAGAACTACAAAACACTGAGGAAGGAAATAGTAGAGGACATGAACAGATGGCAAACCATACCATGCTCATGGGTCAGCAGAATCAACATTGTTAAAATGTCTATACCACCTAAAGTGATCTACAGATTCAATGCAATCCCTATTAAAATACCAACATCATTTTTCACAGATCTAGAAAACTAATTCTATGCTTCTTATGGAACCAGAGAAGACCCTGTATAGCAAAAGCAATCTTAAGCAAAAAGAACAAATTATAAGGCATAAATTTACCAGACTTCATAGTATACTACAAGGCTATAGTAACTAAAACAACATGATACTGGTACAAGAACAGGGACATAGACATAGACCAATGGAACAGAACTGAGAACCCAGACATAAAATCATGCTCAGACAAAAACATACACTGGGGAAAAGAATCCTTATTCAATAAATGGTGCTGGGATTACTGGATAGCCACATGTAGAAGACTGAAACAGGATCCACACCTCTCACAAAAATCAACTCATGGTGGATAACAGACTTAAACCTAAGGCATAAAACTATAAGAATTCTAGGAGAAAATGTTGGAAAAAAACTCTTACAGACATTGGCCTAGGCAAAGAATTTATGAAGAAGACCCCAAAGGCAATCACAGCAACAACAAAAATAAATAAATGACACATGATCAAATTAAAAAGCTTCTGCACAGCCAAGGAAACTATCACGAGAGCAAACAGACAACCTACAGAATGGGAGAAAATATTTGCATGTTACACATATGATAAAGGGCTGATAACTAGAATCTATATAAAACTCAGGAAAATCAGCAAGAAAAAATCAAACAACCCTATCAAAAAGTGGGCAAAGGACATGAACAGAAACTTTTCAAAAGAAGATAGACTAATGGTCAACAAACATATGAAAAAATGCTCAACATCTCTAATCATCAGGGAAATACAAATCAAAACCACAATGAGATATCAGTTATCTCCAGTGAGAATGGCCTTTATCAAAAAGTCCCAAAACAATAAATGTTGGCGTGGATGCAGAGAGATAGGAACACTCATACACTGCTGGTGGGACTGCAGACTAGCACAACCTCTATGGAAAGTAATCTGGAGATATCTCAAAGAGCTACAAGTAGAACTACCATTTGATCCAACAATCCCATTACTGGCATCTACCCAAAAGAACAAAAGTTGCTCTATGAAAAAGACACCTGCACCCAAATGTTCATAGCAGCACAATTCACAATTGCAAAGATGTGGAAACAACCCAAGTGCCCATCAATACATGAGTGGCTTAATAAAATGTGGTATATGTATACCATGGAGTTCTATTCAGCCACAAAAAACAATGATAATATAACACCTCTTGTATTATCCTGGATAGAGCTGGAACCCATTCTACTAAGTGAAGTATCCCAAGAATGGAAAAACAAGCACCACATGTACTCACCATCAAATTGGTTTTAACTAATCAACACTTAAGTGCACATATAGCAATAACATTTATTGAGTGTTGGGCATATGGGAGGAGCTAGGAGGGGACAGGTATATACACACATAATGAGTTCTATGTGCACCATCTGGGGGATGGACATGCTTTAAGCTCGGACTCGTGTGGGGCAAGGGCAGTATACGTAACCTAAACATTTGTACCCCCATAATATGCTGAAATAAAAATAAAAAATAAAAAAACATTCTGGCAATGGAGAAGGTGAACCAGAATGACCCTGATGGATCAAGAATGAGCACGAGCAAGGAGGGGCAGAGTGCAAGTTTTCCTCGTCTGGAATTCTATAGAATTCTACTAGTAATCAATTGGGAAGAAAAGGTAAACACCTTTTCAGACATTCGCGATCTCAGCGTGCTACCCATACGCATTCCTTCTGCAACAGATGCATGGAGCACAGGCTCTGCTAAAACTCCAAGTATGCAAATCAATGCAATGGAGGCCAGGATCCTGGAAACTGGAGCCAGTACAGGCAGGAAGCAGAGATAACTCCCGAAGTCCAGAGTGATCCCAGAATAGCCCAGGGAGAGGACAGTCTGAGTGGGGCAGGGAAACTGAGGGTTCCAGAGGAACCTCCAAAAGAGAAAAAGTGGACAAGAGTAGAGCCAGTTTTTTAATCTTGGCAAATTGGTACATAGAAAATAAAGTATATGAATAAAAGAGTAACTGATGATTCAAGTAAAAGCAGAAAATGTTGTGGAAGAAAGGCAATATAATGACAATATATTTTGTGCCTCAGACGGGAAGAAAATACATATTACGATCAGCACCAAATGCTGCACTAACCAAAATTTGAAATTCAATTATATTGGAAGTATATATTAGAAAGAAAGTGGGGAGATAAATGGAAGGCTGTGTGGTATAAATAAAATAAATTCTAATATTTTGTATAGGAGATTAATAGATAAGGTCTAAAATAGAAAAGTTAAGTAATAAAAATTTGTTATTTATATATCTGCAGCAACATATCACCAAGAAAAAGCACGAAAATATTAAGAATGGCTGTTGTTAGAGAGTTCTAATCAGAAGTAGGAAAAATAGGGCAGGGAAATGCCATACTCTGTAATAAGTCTTTCTGAACTATTTGGCTTTATAACATACGTGTGCATATTATTTACTTTTATAAAAATTTAAGTTACAAATGGTAGAGAATAGAAATAAAAGGCTCAGTCTTTGAGTAGTTTTGAGTTAGACTGTGCAAGATTTCAGGCCAACTATGAGGTTTGAGGGGATATTCTACCAAAGGCCACCCTCCCTTTTTACACCCTTGGTGTAAAAAACACCAACTGCAAGTTCCAGGGTCCCCACAACCACTGTCTGTTTGATAATCCCCTAGAAAGATGCACAGAACTCACTGGAAGATATACTGATGGTTAGGATTTAGTGCAGGGAAGGGAAAAGCTCTTGGTCAATGGGAGAAGCACATAGGATAGACTCTAGGAGTATTTCAAGGTGGAACTTCTGTTTTTCATCACCCCAGGGACTCAGGATGCATCCCCTCCTGGCATCCAAAAGAGGAGGTTAAAGTAGAGGTGACAGTTGTATTCCTCCATCACCTTACTTTGTGATTTTTATCACTACAAATACCCACATGAAATCTCCAACATTTTGTCCAAATGCTGTATTTACATTATGTTAAAGCCTCCTGTTAGTTGATCTCATTTGAAATTTGATTTCATATTAATTTCAGGTTTTACAGCATAGATATGAAGAAGTCAACATTTACTAGATCCTATTGGTCAAAAAAAAAGTTTAATTTTCCAGAAATAGTTTCTGTCAGAATTGAAAGCTTAATTCTATAAAGTCAAAATATTATTTGTAATCCCTTATAATAAAAAATTATTTCTGTTCTAAAACAGGTGTAAGAATACTGCCACTTTTAAAGAAGGAACTTCCCTACATGGGCAGTAAATAACTTGATTTCAAAGTGAAAATAGCTCATTCCTGGATATATGTACACACATGCATGGATAAAAAAAAATTAGTAAGTCTTTTGGTTATGTAAATGTATTATAATGGCTAAGAGACAACTATTTTGCATGATAATATATTTTTAAATAGCTTTTTTCCTTTCTTCATGAACTTACATCTCTGCATTTTATTTTATTTTGTTTTATTTTATTTTATTTTACTCGAAGACTGGGCTGTGACTGGGCAAGAGGGAGATGAGGTGGGTGGGAACTTATTTTCCTCTGTGTGGCCTCCGCATATTAAGGACAGTGGGATGGGAGAGGAGAGTAGGTGGGCATAAACTCTGGGGGTGACTTGGTTAAGAATATTCTTATCGCAAAGGGCAAACTGGCCCGTGAAAAATGTGGAAGTCTAAACTATGGGTGGTCAGTGAGGGACCAAGTTAAGAGTCTTGTCCCAGGCAGTCTGAGAGCAGTTATATCCAGAATCGAGTTGCAGTCATTCTTGCTGGTGTCTGGCATTTTCCATAAGTACTGTTAGGTGGTAGAGCTTAGATTTACCCCTTCTAAGAAAGACACAGGGTAGCCTGTGGCCACACTTGGAGGCAGTATAAGTGGAAGAACAACATCCAGATAGAGGGAAGCTGCACTAGAGGGACAAGACATAACTCCCAGAAGAGTGGAACAACATCTCTGCTTTAGGACAGATGAGTGGAAAAGGTAAGATTTCCTTGGGACTCCTAGAAATGCCTGAGAACAAAAACCCAGAAAAGAACTAGCTTCCTGTAGTCAGGCAAGCTGTGGTTTAGACAATGGTTGTTTAGGCATAAAAAGCTAATGTGTGAAGTCTGCAACTTTTCAGTTATGTGCTTTCAAACTTTTTGGCCTGCATTATTCACATCTTCCATTAACTCATACCTCCACTCCTCAGCCAGCACTCCCACCATTTTTCCCTTACTGGTCAACAGGAAGTTTCAAAACACAAAGCAAAAAAGGTTGTGAAAAATAAGGCAGATGTTGGTAGGAGTCTTTGCAGAACAAAGGAACTGTTGTCAAATCCCAGAAAAAGAAAAAAATATGTTTATGAACAAAGTGCTAAGCAAAGATTAAAATTAAAAATTAATTGATGAGGTTCTTGTAAATATTTTGCTTCTCTACAAACACACAGAAGAACCACATTTGTTAACATGGAAAAATAAGGGCTAATCTATTCAACCATATAGCTTCATTTGTTCGTGGGCTCTAAACCCATGGGAATACAAAAACACTGTTCTTGTGGCAGTCAGTCATACATACTCTCTACTTTGATTAACCCTTTTCCACAAGTTCACCCTGCACTGCAGGTCACATAGATTGAAACTGTGCTGAAACTGTGCTAGGTATTTTAGAAACATGCAAAAGCTTTTACAACAATTCAGTGATCACCAGCAGACTCAATGATTTCATGTTACCTTAAATATAAAATATTCTAAAACTTACTACTTATTTTTATAGCAATACTTTTTATTATCACAACAAAATATTAGGATACTGATATCTATGGCAGCAATGTTAATGGATGAATTGCAATAAACCCAGTTTCAGCTATAGCTGCTGAAATTTTAATGTAATATTTTTCAATTATCAAGTAGGATCACAAAATGGATGCTCATTAATCAAATATTCTGTTATACATGGATTACCTATTATTAAAGAATGAGAATACAATAAAATAGTTAATTCCCTTTGTTTGGTAGATAGTTTGCAAATATTTCTCCCATTCTGTAAATTGTTTGCTTGCTCTGTTGATTATTTCTTTTGTTGTGCAGAAGCTTTTTAGTTAACTAAGTCTCATTTGTCTATTTTTGTTTTTGTTGCATTTGCTTTTGAGGAACTCGATAGGGAAAAAAGCAAATAACCCATAATGGGTGCGGTGTGCACCATCTGGGGGATGGACACGTTTGAAGCTCTGATTTGAGGGGGGACAAAGGCAATATGTGTAACCCGAACATTTGTACCCCCGTAATATGCAGAAATAAAAAAAAAAAAGAGAGAGAGAAACTGGCAAAGGACACAAATAGGTTTTCAAAAGAAGACATACAGGTGGACAACAAAGATACGAAAAAATGATCACTAATCATCAGAGAAATGAAAATTAAACCCACAATTAAATACCATCTTACACCACCCAAAATGTCTATTATTAAAAAGTCAAAAAAAAAAAAAAAAACAGACGGTGAGGATGCAGAGAAAAGGAAAAGTTTATACACTATTGGTGGGAATGTAAATTAGTAAAACTTCCATGGAAAACAGTATGCAAATTTCTCAAATAACTAAAAATAACACTGCCATTTGATCCAGCAATCCCACTACCGGGTATCTACCCAAAGGAAAAGAAATCATTATATAAAAAAGACTCCTGCACTTGTATGTTTATTGCAGTGCTATTCACAATAGCTAAGTCATGGAATCAACCTAAGTGCCCATCCAAGGATGGCTGGATAAAGAAAACGTGGTGTATGTGTATACTGTGGAATACTATTCAGCCATAGAAAGAAGGAAATCATGTCTTCTGTGCAACTTGGATGAAACTGAAGGCCATTATCCTAAGTGAAATAACTCAGAAACAGAAGATCAAATATTGCATGTTTTCACTTATAAGTGGGAGCAAAACAATAGGTACAGGTGGATATACAGAATGGAATAATAGACACTGGAGACTCCCAAAGGTGGAAAGGTGGAAGAGGCATATAGGGATGAAAATTTACCTATTGGGTATAATAGACACTATTTGGGTGATGGGTACACTAAAAGCCTAGACTTCACCACTATGCAATATATCCAATATATCTATGTAACAAAACTGCACTTGAACACCCTACATCTATAAAATTTTTAACATAAATAAATAAAATAGTTAATTCCTCAATTGTTATAAACAATTTAATATTTTATTGATTCAGACTGTGCTTCAAGAGTATATGTTACTGTAGTGTCATCAATGACTATCAATATCCTTAAAAGTGTATAGAAATGCACCTAATATACTAGATACAGAGGCTTTATTCTGTATTTGAGTATTTGGACTGACTGATTAGTAGTCATAATCCTTGATTTAGAATGCAGTAGAGTCCTTTTTGATGTATCTTGCAACAGTCATATGATTATTGCTGCAAAAATGTTAGAATAGGTGATCACAGTGATTAAACCATGGTGGTTTATGAAATTTAATAACATTTCTTTTCTTAATAGCCAGAATTATTGGACAGATTCACTCTGATATAAAACTTAATCATGATGTAGTTATTTGAAATCACTTTTATTCAACAGTACAATACAGGACTCATTTATATACAATATTGCCAATATTCCAATACTGCTAATCACAATTTTTGCCAAATGGTAACATGAGGGCTGTGGGCATTTTGTTGCCAAGAAAACTCTCAACTAGATAATTCTGACTATTTCTAGATTTCATAATCTCTCATAAACTATTCAAAGATTCTCCCATTTCACACTTTTATATCAATCTTCTTCCCTACTCTTATGTTTAATGCCAAATTTGCAAATGCAATGGGCTGAAATGATTCCACTTAAAGTACTTAGAAGAATTATGCTAAAGTATATGGAAATGGCATGTTCAGATTCTGAGTCAATTCTAGGACATTCCTTCAGGGCTTAAGAATGAATTCTATAGGTTCAAATGGATAAAAAGAATAATTAAGCAGCATGCCATTTAATTGCAGACTGCAACAGAGTTCTTAATCAATTGAGCCATTAGCACAAACTCTGCCACAAACACGAAGACTACATGCATGTTTGCCATTGAGTGATTTCACTACCTTTGCTGCTCACAGTGCAGGTATGGATGATTCACTGCTCTCTGACAAGCAACACAGAAGGCCAAGTACACACAATCCTATACTTTTGTACACATAGCCAGAGTCTTCACTCAGATAAGCTAATAGCCTGTAAGAAAAAGGGTTCCAACCCCACCAGTTCTTTTTTGATTCAAGGGAAATATATTTTTATGTCTAAAGCATACTTTTCACATTTATGTATGCATATATATTTGTATATATATAAAATATATGTATACTTTATGTATTGCACATGATTATATAATTTAATTCAATGAAGGCAATTTATTTCCTAGTTTCCAAAGGGCTCACTGCCTCTTGTCACGCTCACCTGAACCCTGGGTAGGCCCTCAGCCCTCAGTAGTGCATGCTGCCTTAACAAGGTAACAACTTATGGAAGCTGTAAAATGACTCTGAGCTTGCTGCTTTTATGACTGATGTATTCTGTCCAAAAGACACAATAACCCAATAACTGAGCAAATCCAACAATCCACAAGGGAAAGCAAATGGACTATGGGACTAAGAACATGAAATGAAATATTTAGAGGATGTGGAAATTAAATTATCTTCAAAGAATATTAAATCAAATAAAAATGTTAGTTTAAAAGGATTAGAGAGTAAAAAAATTACTAAAGAAATCAATGCTTTTGGAGAGTCTGGAAAAAACTACAGAAGAAAAAATATATAAGAGGGAAAGCCCAAGGATAAATAATCAAAGGCTCTACTAGAAAGGGGGAGTGAAAAAGAACAGTTTAACAAGCAAAGAAAGAGAATGGTAAAGGGACATTGAGAAAACATCCCTGTCACATGGCACAATAGGATGAACTCTATTAGGATATGAGTAATAGGATTCTAATCACAATGTAGTCTCATATGTACTTCAGACAAACTTCATAAGCATTATATAGTGAGATTCCTTCTAAACGAAGTTACAGAAAGGGCTCCTGTAAATCAGTAAGAAGACAGCAATAACAAACCAAAACAGAAGTTTTTTAAGGATCTAAACAAGTGGTACTCAGAAAAAATACAAATCACTAATGAAAAAGTCTCCTCCCATTAGGAATCAAAGAAGGGGATACTAAAATGAAATAATATATGAAATTATATTAGCAAACATTTTTAAGTTTTTAGATGAATTATTTAATTTAACATTAGCCAGTGTTGGCAAGGCTACATCAGAAAGGACATTCTCAAGCCCTATGGAGGCTAATTTGGCAGTACTAATATTTTAAAATGAGAAAAAATGTAAATGCTCATATCTGTGATCCAGAATTCCACTTGTAGGAATGCAGCCATAAGACAATTTGTGCAGAATTGTTCCTTGCAGCTGCTTTGCAGTAAATACGCCCATCAATAGAAGAATGGCGAACAGTGCCTGGCAAATACCATGGTTTCAGTAACTGTAAAGTTATCATCATCAGTATCACCACTTCTACAAACTGTAATAAACAGACACGGAATGAAAGCTGTGTTACATTGCGAAGCTCAAAAGGCCAGCTATAGCGCAAAATAAATAATAAGATCTTATCAGGGAGAAAACAGTAACTAAATGTGTGTGTGTGCGTGTGTGTGTGTGTGTGTGTGTGTGTGTGTGCTCTAAATTCATTTCTAAATATGCATAGATAGATATATTCATATGTAAGATATATGTAATATAAGTAAGTTATTTAAATATAAATAAGATTACATATGACATATAGATGCATGTTTGTGTGTGTGTGTGTATGTGTGTGTGTCTATAATTCATGAAAATGCTGAGGAAGGGAAGGCTGGAAGGATTCATATTGATTTAATTCTAGCTTTTTACTAGAAAACACATAGCATAAAATTTAGCATCTTACTATTTTGAAGTCTACAGTTCAATAGTGTTAAGTATGTTCACATCGTTTTCAAACAGAGGCCCAAATGTTTTTCATCTTACAAACCTGAAATTCTATACCCATTAAACAACTCCCGTTTTCCCTTCCCCTCTTGCCCCTGGTAACCCTGTGGCTATAAATTTGACTACTTTGGATATGTCCTGTAAGTGGGATCATACAATGTCTGGTTTTTTTTGTTTGTTTGTTTTTTGGGTTTTTTTGGTGACTGGCTTATTTTACTTAGCATAATGTCCTCAAGGTTTATTCATGTTGTAACATATGACAGAATTTCCTTCTTTTTTAAGGCTGAATAATAATCTATTGTGAGTATACATATTATATATACCACATTTTGTTTACCTATTTTTCTGTCAATGGACATTTGTATTGCCTCCACCTCTTGACTATTGTGAATAGTGCTGCTATGAACAAGGGTGTACAAACATCTCCTCAGGACCCTGCTTTTAGTTCTTTTGGATGTATATCCAGAAATGGGATTGCTGGGTCATAATGAATTTTAAATAATAAACTACTCTCATAGATTATAAGGAA
>CAUYRB010001437.1:0-48954 GCA_963574695.1 Propithecus perrieri
CAACTAAAAATATATAGAAAAAATTAGCCGGGCATGGTGGCGCATGCCTGTGGTCCCAGCTACTCGGGAGGCTGAGACAGTAGGATTGCTTGAGCCCAGGAGTTCGAGGTTGCTGTGAGCTAGGCTGACGCCACGGCACTCACCCCAGGCAAGAGAGTGAGACTCTGTCTCAAAAAAAAAAAAAACAAAAAAAAAACTGATTCCGAAACTCAAAATAGTTTTATTTTAAATACTTACCAGATTTAAATTGTCCTAATTTCTGATACATAAAAATACATATCCATACAACTATATATCCATACATATATACATACATACATAATTCACATTCATGGTAAGATTTGGGGCTTTACCTATGAAATTAATTTCAATTTGCATCAAATATGTCATCTTTTACAATAAACCTAATTTGTTCACGAGAATCACTACTTCATCCAAAGTAAGGTATATACCCTAGATAGAACTTGGGTATGGGGGTGGGATGGTCAGAGTTGGCACTAGCCCATACAAGGTGTCTTGGTGCAAACTAGAAAAAGGATCCACATCCTTTAGGTAAATACAGCCACATACCAATACACGCTGCTTGGTGAGTGAAGCCAGGGCAGGATGTCAGCTCCCACTCCAGGTGCCCTTGTATAGGGCATGACCCAAACATAGGTTGTAGTCCTGGAGAGGGTTGCTCAGTGGTGGTGTGAGCAGAAGATGTGATCTGGCCACCCTTGCGCAGCTCCCATTTCTTGTTAAAAAGGGCTAATTTCATTCATCTAGGTGAGTTTGGTTGGGTAAGGGGTCCCTTCTTCTCACCACTCTGGTGGCTTAGCTGAAGAGGGAGACCTCCCTGATGAAAGAAGATCATTTTTCATGCTCAAGTGTGTAGATGGCTATACTCCCCTGCTCCAGCCTCCAAGAGGGCTTTCAAGGTTTAATCTTAAGAAATAGCCCAGTGTTGATTCTTGATTCCTAAGAAATTATGCTCTCAGTCTAGTTGTAGGTGAGGTTTGCAATTTTCCCTGTAGAAGAAAGAAATCAGAAGTTAGTCCATTTGTGTAACACGGATTAGTGACTATTTGGAAATTACATCAGTAACACTTAGCTATCTCATAAGCGACCCAGTTTCTTGACTTTCATGACAAACAGTAGATGGGATCAATTCTAACTTTCATGTATCCAGAAAGAACAAGAATGTCTTATTTCAGTAATCTTTTATAAACTCTCCGTATCTTGAAACATAGGGCTGTAGGTTATAACAGATGTCTAATATTTTAAAACTAAAATTATTTACCTTTGAGCGTCCTTAGTCTTGAGGTACAAATCATAAGGAAGGCCTATTTCAAAACTACTAACATGAATTCATCACTTAGAGTGGGAGCTCAAACCACTGATACACGATTTTAGAAGGATTTTTATTTTGGAAAAAGAACATAAAACTGGCATTTGGGAATAAAGCCTTGAATAGTGGAAATTACCCTAAATTGGGTTCCTAGGTCCTGGTTTTTAAACTAAAATTAGATGACATTGTGCAAGTGATTTAACCTTGATGGGATTCATCTCTATTAAATGAGAGAGTTTAAAGTCTTAAAGTTCTTAGAGCTCTCTGATTTACTTTATAACAAAAGTCCTTAAAGCAGGAAGAATGTCAGATAAAACAGCTGTGGGATCCAAAGTAGCATTTACAATCACACGTATGTGTGTACACGTGTACATGTGTACACGTATGTGTACACATGGCAGAAGCCATGTGTATACACAACAGTCCTTGGGAGAAATGTTAAGTATGTCATCAGGGCCCGACGTTTAGCTGCAGACTGAGCCGGACATCTCAGCAGATTCTTTTCAGTTATTACAGTTGGTCACCTCTTTTGGGAAAAACCTAACTCCACTAGAAAATGCGGGCTCAGCAAGTGAAAGGGACAGAAGCCTTACCCAGCCACTGTGACCACTTTAAAAGTAATTATTTTAATCAGCTACCCATCTCAACCATCACCAACCTTCATATTAGGTTGGCGAAATCCACGTCCAAGAAGTGAAGCAAATCCAAATATGGTGAACATTCCTCCATTGCCAAAATGGAAAAACTTTATCTCCTCATCAAAGCCCATATACCAGGAAATCAGCTCCCCTGTTAAATACCTAAGTGAGCAAAAAGCACATTTTGCGTGCAACCACGTAGAAGCTCATCCTGATGCCAAGTTGCTGGGGTTCGGTAAACGTCAAGTCACTGCTCTTGATAACGCAGACATCTTTTTAGAAATATTTTTTTTACGCAGACTTTGTCTAGCTATGGGAAAGATTAATTTATTTGTATACACAGGGATAAGTAGGGTACAGCGCCTGTGGACGCCCACAGATCTGCAACTAATCCTTCCTCCAGAACTAATGCCTGCTTTGACACCCCTAGGAATCTCTCCCCAGGAACTGCGCGTGTGTGCCTGCGTGTGGGATTTGAAATATGTGTGTGCGATTTCAAATGAACGCTGATTCCGTGAGCAGCTTCTTCACTCCGCCCACCTGGGCCGGGGAACCAGCGTTCCCAGACCGCACCAGCTGGGCGGGGCTTAGCTGCGAGGCACAGGTGGGGCCCTCGAAAGGGGGCATCCAGGGCAAAGCCTTTGGGAGGCACACTCTGGCTCGGCCTGCTCCCCGACACCCCACTCCACGCCACGCACAAGCGTCTGTGCCACTCGCTTGCAGGTCCTGCAGCGAGGATGGGTGTCCCTTGTCGGAAGAGCCTCCAAACCGTCTCAGCCTACTCAGCGACCCGCAGCATTTGGGATGTCCCCACTTCTCTAAGTCAGACCCCAAGGAAGATCTTTGAGAACTTGAGCTTCACACTGGAAATCACTGGGGGGAAAGAGGGTGTGTACGCGGGCCGGGAAAGGGGCCGAAAAGCTCTCTCCCGCCGGCTCCAGCCCACTTAGTTCATCCTCCCCGGGGGCAAGGGGCGGGCCGGGGGCCGGGGCGGGGAAGGCCCTGGAAGGCGCCCCTCCCTCTCACCTCCCGCGGCCCACTCTTACTCACTTCGTCTCGGAGCCTCAGCTTGGCCGCCTTTAGCCCGGGCAGTGCGGAGGGATTGAGGGGAGGAGAGAGGAGCCGGCGAGAGGCAGCCGCCCTGCAGCCCCGGAGTCTCCGGGCTGCGCCCTCGCCCCAGGCCAGCCAGGGACCCGGCCCCGGACGCCCCCACCCGGGCGCGCTGGCTTCCGCGCCCTCGAGGCTGGCTCCGAAGGCTCCGCCGGCCCTCCCCCTGCGTCCGCCGCCGTCGCGGCCTGCCGCCCCTCCTTGCCGCAGCCCGGAGGCCCCCGGGGCCCGGGGGACGCGCTCGCGCCGGGGCCGCCCCCTCCCCTCTCCCCCACCCCGGGCGGGGGCGCGCGAGAAGCGGTGACGTCAAGGGGCGCGCGGTGGCAGCACCTCCCCGCGCGCTAGTTAAAAAGAAGAAGAAAAGAGGGAGCGAAACATGAGAGGCTGTGTGAGAAGCTGCAGCCGCCGGCAGAGGAGACCTCAGCATCATCTGGAGCCCAGCGCTGGCCCTGCCTCCGCCTGCCCCGCCGCCGCCGTCGCTATTTCTGTTCCTGCTACTGTCCCACCTAAACAACTCCCGTTACACGGACAAGTGAACCTCTGTGACCGTCTTCTCTTCTTCCTCCTCTTCCAACTCCTTCTCCTCCTCCCACTTCCCCGCCGCAGCAGAAAGCCCCTAACCCAACTGACACTGGCACAACTGCAAACGGTGTCATCTGCACAACTTTATCTCGCTCCTCTGGCTCCCCTCAGGCGTTGGACCCACCGCCTCGTCTTTTATCTTTTGCAAAGTTGCATCGCTCTACATATTTTAGCCCCCACCACCTCCCGCTGCCTCTCGAGTGCCCTGCAGCCCTGCAGCCTCCTCCTGGAGCTGCGCCCTAGTGCCCCTGCTGGGCAGTGGCGTTCCCCCCCATCCTCCCGCGCCCAGCCCCTGCTGCTCTGGGCAGACGATGCTGAAGATGCTCTCCTTTAAGCTGCTGCTGCTGCTGGCCGTGGCTCTGGGCTTCTTCGAAGGAGATGCTAAGTTTGGGGAAAGAGGCGAAGGGAGCGGAGTGAGGAGGAGAAGGTGCCTGAATGGGAACCCCCCGAAGCGCCTGAAAAGGAGAGACAGGCGGATGATGTCCCAGCTGGAGCTGCTGAGTGGGGGAGAGATGCTGTGCGGTGGCTTCTACCCTCGGCTGTCCTGCTGCCTGCGGAGTGACAGCCCAGGGCTGGGACGCCTGGAGAACAAGGTAGGCACACACCGGCCTCACGGATGCGTACTTGGCATACTGGCTGGGTGGGGTTCCCTGTGGCTCTGGCAATGCCGGTGGTTGTAAGAAAGGCAAAACTTGTTCGAGGAGTTCTTTTGATAACTTTTCCAAAGCGCTAACACGATTCCGTGGTGTGTTTCTCTGGGGTGTGCAGATAGCTCTCCCGCCCTCAGAGTCCGCGATCCGGATGCTGTGCAAACTTGCCTGTCTCAGAAAAGAGACGCTTCTGTGGTACCCGCATCCTGGGCTAGGTAAATATTTTAAAAGAATCGCGATTAACAGTGTGTTTTGGATCAAATCTGGCATTGACTGCAGCGAAACTGTAAATTAAGGTGGCTGTGGTTTCCGGTTTATTTTTCTAGGGTAAAAAGATTTGTCCCGTTTTCTCCACGTGCTCGGTTGGGGAGAGGATTGAATTGTAAAGGATGTTGAAGCATGGTTGGTTTATGATCCCCAGCCCCGTCAGAGGGGGGTGTCTTGCATTACATTAGTTAAACCAGCGGAAAGGAACTCCTAGTACTCTGGTTAAGAACCTGAAAATCTGAAGAAAGATTTTGCTGGAGAGTATTTATCACATAAAAGTGAGAAGATTCTCCGTCATTTTGTAGCGTTATAAATGCAGGCTTTCAGGCGTAGTTAGGTGTCTTGGAAGATCTCTAAAAACTTATTTTAAGAGTAATGGCATTTGCATTTTCCTTGTGTTAATAAATCTAAATACGAAAATAGTGTTGGTTGATTGTAAAGACAAGCTTACTTTTGGTTGCAATGTCGTTCTTGCCATGGGATGCAGTGATGTGTGGTATTTACTGTACTCCAAGGAAGGACTGCTGGACCACGTCATTAACAATCACTGCACGTGAAATAAACAATCAGGTGTCTTTGCTCCCCCTCCCTTTCCCCATTTTAGGTTTAATTAAGAATTCCTCTGTTACAACACTGCAGTTGTCAAGGTCTGAGAGACTCTTGGAAAACTTGTGCTTCAGTCTTGCTGGCCCAGGCATAATAAAAAAAAAAAAATACCCAGGCTGAATCTAATTTTTATGCTCAGTTCACGGTAGATTTCACTCTATTCTCATGTAAACAGCTCCTACGAATCAACATATGTGTCTGGGTGGTATCTCTCACTTTGTTTTGTAACAAAAAGCCATATTGCATCATTTAATTTGCTCAAGTCATGCAAATAGGAAAAAATCAATAGGACAAAAAGGGGTCGACTTATCCTCCTCCCCACTAAACTGCTGCCCACACACAGAGTCCTGTTGCTTATGGCAAAAGAATAACAACAACACCATTGTATTTTTTAGTTGGTTCACTAATGGGTGAAACTAGAGAACATCATTCTCTTTCAGTCCCCAGCTCTGTCCAAATGTTCATGCCTTTTGAGGGAGCATTTGTCCAACTCCTTCTATTCCCAGATGAGTGAGAACTGTCTTGCTGCCGGTTTTCAGCTGCAACTCTCTCTTTATTCTTACCATATGCAGCAGTAGTCTGAGATTCAGGGAAGAGATATTCTAGCATTTTATTCAAAACAATATCATTAAGGTCCTGTGTTGTAATTGAATTAAGTTCCAAAATAGCTACATTCAGATCACCTTAAGAGTTTGACCAGGAGCCCTAAGGAACCAGGAAATTCAGAGAAAAGTTTAGAAATATTTGCCATTAAATCTCCCTATGTGGAATGTATACTATGAATGTTCCAATGATCTAGAGACTCCGCAATACTGAACTCTTCCAGGAACATGTGGAATGAAAACTTTGTTCTTAACTAAATAGTGGGGAGAAGGGGAATGGGGACTGGACTGAGGGGAGTTATAACCCTTAGGAGAAGTTATATAAATTTTTTTTAAAGAAATCATTCTTTAGGAAGCAATCTGCCACATTTTATCCACATTCCTTTCTGTTTTACGTGCTTCCAATCTCCAACAAACCCCTACTCATTTGGAAAATGTGTTTGAATTCAGTTTGGTACACTAGACTTTGCTGGTTCCATTACAAGTGGTTTATAAACTAACAATACTCAAATTGTTCAAAACAGAGATTTGATATAGCTATGCATATGCATTCTTGACCTATGTTAGTTCTCAAGTTTTAATAGTTTTTAAAACATGTTATTTTATAATAAACTTCAGTGTTTCCCTTTTTCCTGTAAGCCTTCCTGGATTATAATATATGTTAGGGTCTTATTTCATAATGTGTATACAGGAGAGATGATTGCTATTTGAAAGAGCCCTTTTCTGTTTATGAAAGAAAAGAAATTTTCCCCAGAAAGATTTCTGTAACTTTTCAAGAAACTACAGTAGTAGCTTTTTCCTAAGTGAAGAAATTTCTTAGATAGATAGTAGCCAACTAGGTAGGAAT
The DNA here is from genome assembly GCA_963574695.1 of Propithecus perrieri. NCBI lineage: Eukaryota > Metazoa > Chordata > Mammalia > Primates > Indriidae > Propithecus > Propithecus perrieri. The sequence goes on from CAUYRB010001437.1 coordinate 6,630, forward strand.
ATTGAACATGCTCAGCTATGTAATTAAATCCAGTTTCTAGACTAACAAATTTTCTTTAATAAACTAGCATTGAGTTAAATTCTTTATCCATGGTATTATGCTTTTACATTCTTTTTGCATATTTTAATAACATTGTGTATTGTAATGAGATTGTTAACTACCCTTATAAATAAGTACTGCCAAAATTTAGGAAGTCATATTATCTTAGCAATATTATTGCAGCTTTTAAATACAGCATGCTAAAAGGATCTAATTCCCATTAGCCAAACTGAATCTGCAACCAACTGAAATACCCCCATTTCTAAAACTTAACTTGTAGCCACGGAGGCATAGAAGCTCTCTCTACCTTGGGTGGTTTCACAACCAAAGCTGTCAAGGAATGGGTGAAAAGTAATTGTTTTCAAGTGTGCCCTTTTACAATCATTTGTTTGCTCTGGCTCTTTCAGGGACAAAGGCTATTGTTGAACACATCCAACTAAACAAATAACTCATCCTGGGGTCCCTTTAACAGCTGCCTTAGTACAATGATCTATTTACATATTAGCCTAAAATTGAAACTGAACTCTTTAATGACATAATCCAGCACTATAGTCCAGAGATGCATGTGTTCTACCCAACAGCTGAACAATCTTGTAGGCATATGATTTTTAGAAATAACTTCTTGTGTACAGAGTGATCTGTAGGCGACATCTTAATATACTGTCATGTATTTTCTCCTTTTGTCCCCTCATCGAACCCATGTGGGTGCCTTTTTGCCCTCTTTGTTTAGTTACTTGATAAATAAAGAGAAATACAGAAGGTCTCTGTCACCCCTTTTACTATTTGTTGATAAGCTATAGTTGTAGGCCACGCTTTCCTGTGTATGCCCTATTTATCTTACCTTTCTTCTATGGATTTTACTTTCATGTGGCTAAAGATTAAAGGATGACCTGCCAGATGTTATAGATTAGTCAGCAACAGCCACAGTCATCCCTAGGCATGCTGTAATAATGTTTCGAAGTTTTACATGATTTCTGAAGTATATTTAGATTAATTAATTTGATGGTTTCGTATATAGCTTTTAAAAATCGAAACAGGAAATTAGCTTAAATTTCTTCTCAAGATTGATGGCATTGTCAGACATAAAGTTAAGGACCTTTGCAGACAGAGACACATAAGCAAAAAAGAGGAAAACGTTACCCTACACACACCCATCCTCATCTGTCTAAAACAGTGTTGCAGCTTTGGCTGAGTCAGTTTAATTGACTTCAGTAAGACTATTGGTTCATTGAAACCAAAGCCAGAATGATGGCTCTATCTATCTTCAAATAGGTATTTACACTGCAGACCTCACACGGAGCAAAATGTTACCATCCTGCTGGGCTGGAACAGCATGAAACTTTAAAAAGAATAATATTATACTTGATTTCAGATAATTTATTGAATCCTATTTCTGAAACTTTTGATGAGAGATCTTGTGGCCAGAACACATTCCAAAGATTGTAGAAGACAAAGTTCTTTAGGCGCTAAAATCAAGCTCTTCCTGGATAGCAGCTGGGAGAGTACATGGGAATCATTTTATTTCAGCTATAAAAAATGGAAGCATGCATATTCTCCATAAAACCAAAGGTAATTACATTCCACTTTTTCCAGCCAGCAAAAGAGGTGGCTTCAGCATCCTGCAGTTGTTTTGTTCTTAGGGGACTGCTACATGATAAACAAACAGAACAAAGTTGAACACTATTAATATTGAATAGATCTGGTGAGGTCTGCCAGAGTGTGGACAATAAAAGACATTTAAAACATTCTTGGAATGCAAATTCTAAGTGTCTGGTGTATGTTTTCTTTTAGAAAACTTTAACCATTTAGACAATTGACATTTAAATAAATTGATGAAAATGTAAATATAACTGTGATTAATAATAACTTTTCTGAATATTGTAGATAGTTACAAGGCTGCATATTTATTTTTTTCCAAAATAGGGTAACTTCTATGGGACTTTTAAATACTTCATATTAAAATTTCAGCATGCTTGTATTCAATGATTTTTTTTTTTAGTTACTTTACTCTTTCTGGTCCAAATTTTTGTGATCACCTAGAATATCATAATCTCAAAAAATAGAGGCCATAAGATTTACTCAAATTAGAACCTCAACTTGTGAATGAAATATTTGCTTGAAACAATGATCTAGACCTTAAAATCATAGTTCTAAAGAAATAATTCAGTATAAATATAGTTAGGTGAATTAGGAAAAGGTATAAAATTCAATCTCATTACGGTGTTTTTTAATATGAAAAATCAATGCTTGATTTAGACAGCATTACATTTCATGTCTCGAATATTGTGCAGATATTTATTAAAGGAGCTCCTGAAGTCAGTTTTTTAAAATTACTACTAGACACCAAGACCTGTTCTATTAATTATTAACCTCAATGAATTGATAACTCCCAAATTGGTCTCATTGAAATAAAAAACATATCATTGTAAAAATAATGATACAAGTATACCTTTTTTCATTAAAATTCACTGCATACTATACAAAAGCACTTTCATCAAACTCTTGTGTTTATTCATGCATATAACATACCTGAGGAACTAGTTAGAAAGTTTTTCCTGGCTAAGATATAATGAATAATAAAAATTGGTCTTAAGCCCGTTCGATTCCACTTCGAATATTATTTTTATAGAACATGAAAGGTAGATATTTCCCCATTTTAGAAAACTTTCCCTATACAGCCTATAGATTGAAAATTAATTGAAATTTTAAAAATACAATTCAATTACATTTTTGAGAAAATCATATTAGGAATTTCAGGAATGAAATAGATTTTTACCTAACATACACATAAGCCATGTCTTAAATAATGCTGCTTTGCATGCAGTTGGATAAAGGTATTTGGAATTTTAAAGGTAAATATCATTCAGTACATACTTTGAGACAGAATAAAGTGAAAAGGGTTAAAGAGTCTAAATCTAATTGTCTTTTAAGTTTTCACACCTGAAAGACAGGTTAATAGGCTTTGATTTGCAAGGGTGAGAAGCACTTTTACGCATCCCTGCCCTTTGTTCTCCCACCCCAGCCCTAGAGACTGTCCTTGTATCCTTATAAAGGCATTCTGTATTGTGACACAGTAATTCTTTTCAGAAAAACTTCATTGGCTAAATTAAATTGGACTTTTCTACTTTCGTGATTGCAAGTAAATAAATAAATAAACAAACCTGACTTCACATAACTAAAAAGATGTTTGTTTCTGATTTGTGGCTTTCAGATATTTTCTGTTACCAACAACACCGAATGTGGGAAGTTACTGGAGGAAATTAGGTGTGCACTTTGCTCTCCACATTCTCAAAGCCTGTTCCACTCACCTGAGAGAGAAGTCTTGGAAAGAGACCTAGTCCTTCCCCTGCTCTGCAAAGACTATTGCAAAGAATTCTTTTATACCTGCCGAAGCCATATTCCAGGTAAAAAATGCATGTGTTAAATAAACCATTGCAAAATATCCTTACAAGATACCTGTTCTTAAATGCTTATTTCCAAGAGTTGTAAACTTTATCTCACCTTTCAAAATACCTATTTTACCTCATAGGTAATCTTTCCAAATTCATACCTTTTGTTGCTGCTAAATGGAATATGGTAATTTTGCTTTAAAGACAGTATATTGGCTTTGCTGAAATGTTTTACCTTTCTTATTAATCTGATAATACAGTTGTTAATCTTTACACACTTTGGAGTATCAGTACAAATTTCTTGTTGGTGTCTTCTTCACCCATCACCATCAATATCAAGGCAGCCTCCTCTTCTACATAGCTGATACATAATTGGAGAATGTCCCATTTTTGTCATTAAGATAAAAAATGATTAGGAATCGAAAAAAGTAATACCTTATAAAGCACATTCAGGTATAATGACTAATTTGCTCCTCAGAAATCCTGTGAGGTAGATAAGAACAGTGGAGTCCTTCCCATTTGACAGATGAGAAAAGCTGAGCCCCAGGAGAAGTTAAATGCTTTAACCAAAGTTGTATAATGAGAAGGCGATAGGAAAGCTATGAAAGTTCTTATGCATACAATGTGATGAATATACTTGTCACTATCATCTTTTGGGCTCTAATAAATATATGGATGTTTGGTCATTGATTACTTTATCACCAAAAGTTTGTCAACTTTGGTGGTTGTTGCTTTAGTTGGAAGAATCAACATAGAGGAAGAAAAGAATTTAATGAGACAGATTTTGTTTAGTTAGGCAAAGTCACATACAAACAAATCTACTGAAGTTAACAGTTTATAAAACGAAATGGTATTTAAGAAAAAGACAAACTTTAAGAACTGTAGGAAGCACTGAGAGAAGATTTTTTTAGCTGCTGTGTACATTTTCCTTTTTTTTCTGACCCAGAAAAGTGTAGATTTTGGTATTTTTAATAGAACTCTCTTACTAACCTAAGAAAACATTTTGACTAGGGTTGCTTTCTCCCTTGAGTATAGCATCGCATGTATCTAAACCTATTCAATGTGAAAATATTATTATTGTCTTTGTAAACTACAGCCATGTTTCTAAGACTTTTCTTAAACCAGCTGTTTCTTCCTCTATCCCATTCCCCAAAGCAAAGTGGAATAAGTCATGGTTGCCTAGATGGCCTGCAGAGAAGCAACAACAAATTAAATACCATAAAGGTCTGCTGCAAACTTCAAGTCTTGAACATTCACCTTCCGGACTATAAATTGAAAGTAATATCAACACTTACCATTATCTACTTTAGCTAAATAAAACATGCTAGATTTGGGGATTCATCTGTGGGGGTCTTTATATATTTGAAATTATTCTAGCTTCCAAAAACAATAAAATAAAAGCTGTGTCCACTGAAAGAGAGAGCACAGCAAACAGCTCAGAGACAGAACTGCAAGCTCCTCACTCCCCAGATCAACATATGTGGTCACGAATGACAAATTTATTTTTCTACAAAGTTTGTATATATGTAAAACTGCTGAAGTGCATCAAGATGTCAAGTGCTTTTGGTGGCCACCCAGGCTGCCTTGAAAGATAACCAGATGAAAGCTCCACTCTAGAGGTGGATGGAGCAGCAAGGGTGCTTTCCAGAGATTCTGGAAGGCTTTAGCGACAAGCACTGGGGCTTTCCCTGCATATGTCAAGTGCTAATAATCATTCTAAATACTTTCCAAAAGTGAGCTGTGATAACACACTCTTTGAGTAATTTAGGTTAATCGATTTGTTAGTTAGATTGGTCCTCGGCACGTAGGTTACCATTTCTTAAAGTATGATGGATAAGATGGTAATCCTCCCCTCAGCCCCTGCCCCCAGCAGAGAAGTGTCTTTAGAATTGCAAAACACTAGTTTTTGGGAAATTGCTATAAATGCAAACTTGTGATAGTTTTCCCTTCTTAAGTCTATTTAGTGATATGGTTTATTTTTTCAGAAGTTCAAAATTGTGGAAAACGGCTATTATACTTTGCAATTCTTTTTATAAGAAACTAATCAGCATATTTGACTGTCCTCATTAATAGCTTCATCTTCCTACAAATCAAAGAAGAAAGTATCTTAAAGGATGTATTTTGTTAGAAGAAGGCAAAGACTGAAAGGGATTGGGAGAGGAAAATAATTCCAGAGATACCTTCATTTTTTTTCCCTATTGTCCAATACAGGAAGAAATATATAAATGATCTAACCCTTTATTCTGCCTTCTTGTCTTTAAGAAAACACAATCTCTTTAGACTATTCATATACCTTAAAGGTAGCCACTATCTAGAGATTTTAATTAAGAATTAGTCATGGTTTGCTTATTTTCCCCAAAACGAGAAAAGTAATTAAAAAGCAATTTAGTAAGTACACACTAGAGTTTTATTAATTATAATATCATTCTCTAGTTGTGAATTTACTTAGGGAAGTAAATTTTTAAAACTTCTAAAAATGCCAGAATTACTTTCAACAAACACAGGAGCCCTTTGCTCAACTCTGCAGGTCTTGTCTTCTGCCTGAATGAGCAGGGTAGATACTTTGCTGTTCACTAAAAAATGGCATAATACACTCTACAGAAAGCATATCAATGGGCATCTGTTGGTCTTGCTTCTTTTTTTATACCTTTAATCACAATGATTTTTATCACTCTTAGACCTCATCTTCTCAGCAGTAGGTTACTGTAGTGTGAAATGTCTGCATACAATTAGTTCAATTGGTTTAATCCTGTTTAACACTGTTAGGCAATTTTCATTTGAATCTTAGCCATTAAAGAATGGAAGAGAAAAATACTCTATTGTAAATGGTGAATGGCTGAAGATGAGTAACTATTGCTGTGACCTTCATTCCCCTCCCTAATTTCTAATCCCTGAATTTTTTCCAGTTGCCTTGCCCCTCCCATGGAGCACCCTTCCCAGCTGCTATGTCTCCTTTTTGTCTGTGCCACCACCACACACACACACACACACACACACACACACACACACACACACACTCCCTCTCACACATACACACTCCCAAGGACCCTACTCTTACTTGCCTGGTTCCCAAAGACAAAATCTTTGCCATGGCATGTCAGATACTGGCCTTGAAGATTCTCTCTCAGAAATTTAAGGATTACACATTTCACCCAAAAGTTAGGCCAAAATGTCCATCAAGCTTTAACCATTTGGGACCCTCTCATTCTAAGATAAGTTTTTTTAGTTTGAGGGGTCCAAGGTCAAGTACACAGAAAATAAACTTTGAGTGTCTTTTATGCTCCATTGATAAGCCTCACTTGGCTGACCCCAAATTCTTGTTCTTAGAAATCCTTGCTAAACCTGAATTTGTTATGCAGCTTCTCAACTTCTGCTAAATTACCCTCTGCCTTTTTCACGAAACTGATAGGGGTATAATGATCTAGTTTGTTACATAAAAATCAAAACTTTAAATATAATTAAAGATAACAGACCTTATATAAGGCAGAAGTCGTCAGAATGTAGACATGAATCTTATTAATATGCCCCAAAAAGCCAACATCTCATTAACCAAAATTTTAAAAGTAATATCAAAACTCTTCTTTGTCATAAAGTTCTTTTCTTTCTTACTCGAAGTTAGCTGTTTTTATCTGATAACATTCTTAATATATAAGAAAAGAAAAAACATCTTTCTTTTAGATACAATTAAGTAAGTTGATTTTGTATTTTTGTTTTGGCTCAGTGGTATGTCAGCTTTTCTGCTAGAAGATTGAAGGGATATTTTAAATATAATTTTTGTATGACAAAATAATCATTTTTTCCTGTAAGTGAGGTACAGGAAAAAGATACCTACATATTTAAAAATGGAGACTGTTATCAGCATCAATTCATTGCTTGATCATTGCACGGTGAGTCAGTTATTTATTAGGGTGTATAATGACCTTGTGTTGTTCATTAGATTTATTATTTAATCATATGTGAGTGGCAATACAATAAGAATTGTAAAATGATCCAAACTGGCACCTGATGGCCTATCTCTTTCTTGATTCTAATTTGTTCTTCTTCGGAAGTTATTTAGTATTATAGGAAAAAATGCTGACTGGTGATGAGATAAGCTCACATGTGTAACATATGATAACTGAGGAAGCTTAAAAAAAAATCAAGATCAATGCTGGGTTTGTATTATGTGTATTTCATAAGAGCCTTTTAAAATACCTAACACAATATAATTTCACTTTTACTTCAATTCTTAGATTTTGATTAGAAACAAATGGGAATCTCAACCCCCCGTTTTTTGTTTTTTGGGTTTTTTTTGTTCTCTTTATTTTAGTCTAATTTTTTCCTAGAATATTCATATAGTTTCTAAAAACTCTCTTTCCCCATATTATATCTCTGAAATGAGGTGATTTTACTATGACACTAAGTGCTTCTAATGTTTTTTCATATTTTTTAAAGGTTTCCTTCAAACAACTGCTGATGAGTTCTGCTTTTACTATGCAAGAAAAGATGGTGGGTTGTGCTTTCCAGATTTTCCAAGAAAACAAGTCAGAGGACCAGCATCTAACTACTTGGACCAGATGGAAGAATATGACAAAGTGGAAGAGATCAGCAGGTTCATAAAGATAAATGCTCTTTAATCTTTAAAAAAAAAAAAAAAACCCAACTGGCAAATCTTGTGGTTTGACAGTGAATCAACTGGCTGTTTAGGTTCAGCAGCTATCTCCTCCAGATGCTTTATTTTTTCCTTTTTGTAGTTTGCTTCTCTAAAATCATAGCTTAAATGCTTTTAATACTTAGACTACTAATCTTACATTATGAGCTTGGCTTCTCTATGATTCATGTGAATTTTATGGGTATAGTTTTAAACTTGAGTTTTATGACTGTTAGCTTATGGCACTGTGGAAATATTCAGCACGATTATTATTAGCATATCAGATTTTTACAAATAGATCTTAGAACTTTCTCTCTACATGCCTTTCTATAAGGTTTAATTATTGTGAGCAAAAGCTAATTTTAATTATAGTCACTGAACGATGAGATAATGACCTTATGAAATTTTAAAATACATACATGTTTTGATTCTCTCATTTAGATTCTGAGAGAATGCTGTTTTGTTGTTTTCCATTGAAAAGAATTAAAAGAATCATATTGTGACCCTTAGGTTAGCAACACTTCATGATTCTCAAAACCATTGATTCCTAGAGGAGATATATTTTGAAAAGGATGCTACATGCATCCCTTACCTCCTCCATCTCGAGAAAAGCTTACTGGTTTTCTTTGATTTGTCTAGAAAGCACAAACACAACTGCTTCTGTATTCAGGAGGTTGTGAGTGGGCTGCGACAGCCTGTTGGTGCCCTGCACAGTGGGGATGGCTCGCACCGTCTCTTCATTCTGGAAAAAGAAGGTTATGTGAAGATACTTACCCCTGAAGGAGAAATTTTCAAGGAGCCTTATTTGGACATTCACAAACTTGTTCAAAGTGGAATAAAGGTTGGCTTTTAAATTTTATTTATTTTTGCTCTGGCTATGTTCATTTTATTTTAGTGTTATCTTCCTCACTGAAGGTATTTCCTTGTAATAAAAGAAAGAATATTGAAGGAGAAGATAAGGGAACAATAATATGGCAACTGAATTGGGACAATAACATTAAATTTATATGTTATTTGCTATTGAGCAGCACAATCAGATTGATATTTTGGCATGCTTTCCTTATGTAATTTACGTATTTAAAATAACTTATCTTTATAAAGGATTTGTTTAAATATTGTTTAATGGGCATAACATTTAGGATTGTACATCAGCATTTGCTAGTAGAAACAAAGAGGTCTTTTGGTTTTTTGGCAATTGCAAATCATTCTTTGACCGTATCTGTTTTTGAGTCTGTGTCATAAAAAAATGCTACTTATACTATGACTTTTTTGTGCAATGTTTTTACAGGTAAGTCAAATATTTTTATCTATAATTAGCCATATATATAATATATAAGCATATCTATTGCTTTCTTTCTCACTTCTCTAATTTGAATTCTCATGCTAAATAATCTAAATATATAAATAAAATTATTGTCTATTTTGTTTCACGAGAGTAACACAATACAGTGTTAGCAGTACTAAGCTATAAAGCAAATTGTGGCATTCTAAAATTAAGAGACATTTAATGGCTCATGACAATTTTAGAATGAAACAAAGCAACAATATGATTTGGGAAGAGCTGGTTATCCTTTTCATTTCTTAACTTGAACAAAACTGAGGGAGGATATATACTGTTCTACTCATGTAGAAATGAACTCCTTGCTTTGTTGTACTCTACTCAAAGGTAAGAACACCAAAACCAGAAGAAACAAGTCAGAAAAAAAATATATATATTCCTGATATCTATTCAGTACCAACCAAGTAAAAAAAATATATAGAATAAATCAATTAGAATACAGATAATGCTATATTGTTTGGACCACCCATCCTCAAGCTCATGATGTAACAGTGTCACCAAGACATACTGCATAAGAGAAGGAACCCTTTCAAGGAAAAGGACTTTGGCACCAAGACACAGATCATTTGGAAACTCTTTTTAACTCAGCAGTTTCAGCTTTCTTTCAACAAAAGCTTTTTTCCTAAACAACTTTAAAGTAAAATTGAAATCAAATTATACATACATCTTTTTAGCCTTCTTTTTTTCACCTAACAACATGTCATGAAGACTTTCACAGATTTAGAAACTTTTCTCAAATACTTAGTTTTTATCGCTTTGGGTGCTCCATTTCCTTATTATGATACATTTAGGATGAGTCCAGTCTTTTCTTTTTACTATTGTAAATAACGTTATCATTCTTGTACATATTATTTATGGATGACTTCCTTAATATTCATTCATAGAAAGAGCATTACTGAGTTGAAGGCTGTATACCATAAAACATATTACCAATTTGCTTTGAACGCTATTTTCAAGTATTTGAGAGAATATAGTTTTCAAATATTTTTTGAGAAAATATGTTGGTATTAAAAAGATATGTATAACAAAATGTAGATGTAAAAACCGTAAAAAGTGTTTTTGTAAGAACTAAAAAATTGACATTCTTGCTTCTACTTTGATTTAACTTCCTAATGAATAACTACCTTTTAAATTAGGGTTCGTTCAAAGTCCCTTTATTTCAATTTATAGCCTTCATTGAGATGTTGAATGAGATATTCATTGGGATATTCTTTTCTGACATGGAGACATTTCATCACGCGATAAAATTGTACAAGGAAGGATGCCACAGTGCCACGGTTCTGCAATATATGTGTTCTGAAGGCCTCTAGAAACTCTTGCAAATTTGCCCCCTCCCCACCGCTTCCAAAAATGTTCCAGGGCTTCCGGGCTTAAAGCAAATTTCAAAATCCATTATTCTAGTGAACTGATACAGTATATTTTAAAGTGCAATATTTTAAATGCTTTTAGTGTTTGGCACTAGTAATGTTGATAGGATAGGAATACATCACATAGATATCTCTGTGTGTATAGTGAATAATGAGAATAATGAATCACACCACATTCTTATTACCTCAAGTAGGTTGTGCTGCAGGTGGCTCTTATCTCAGTCTCTGCGTCCCCAATGGGAAATGTAGGAAGATGCTATTGTATGATGGGACACATACCAACACATTCATGAGTTGATCATATCACTGATTTTGGTGGTCTGCCTTTCAGAGACTTAGGAAGTGAAAACATTTTCACAGCTATTTCACAGTAATTTTTTCAGGCTTCTTTGATATATGAGTAGTTAATGTGTTCATGGCAGCATTCTGTGTTTGTCAGTAATCATTTTGCATAAGTAATGCAAATAAGAATTTTCATAAATTATTATACATATCAACTCTTCTCTATTTTTTCAGTTTCAAAATCCTAAAAGAAAGCATAAAGCAGTTTAACAGACCACAGTATAAATCGCAATACTAAAATTACAGAATTAATAATACACACTAAACCCAACCTCCACATGTTTGAAATGAAAATGATACAAACCACAGTGGAGACGCCCTCACAATGACATTAATTAATGACCAGTAGGAATAAATTCAATCAGACATAAAGAGAAACTCCTGATTATAAGAGTTCCTAAAAACTAGTACTGGCTATAAGGAAATCTGGAATTCTGCTAATTGTCAATTAAGAATTGACAGTGATTTCTGTCACCTGGTAGAGGCTGACCTTTTTTTGTGGTGAGGAGATGGGCTTGGCCGATTAATCTCTTTAAACTTCTACTAAGCCCGATTCTTATAACTGCTTGAGAGACACACCATCAGCAAAGAGCCAATCATTAGGGGACTTGGACAACTCTTCCCTAACTGGGCCCCAACTGAAGCTAAAATTATGGATGCCTTATTTTTAAACACCAAGATTGTGCTGCCTAAATCGTAGAAGACTATAGTACCCTGGGGACTAAACTGTTATAGTTTATAGGGCAAAAGGTAATCTGCAAAAATGCAAAGCACAAGCTACAGAATTGACTTCTTTTTGTGATAGGAAATAAGTTATAGAGTTGTAATTAAAGAGGAAGTCAGAAATATGTTTTAAAAATAGATAGTGATTTGATAGGTCTTTAATGATAGTGTGTTCTACAAGCTAATCACTAATACTTAGAAACTATGAAGAATGACCCAAACATCAAATTGATGAGCAAACTTTAAAATCTTCATTTTATGTATGTGCACGTGTGTTGTTGTCATTGTTATGTGGTGGTGGTGTTCTTGTTTCATTCCAAAGGGGAAAATTACAAAAATTGTGCTATCCCCAGGAGAAAAAAACTTCTTTAAGATACTGGGTGATTTGAAATCTTTAAATTGAGTTTATATCTGAATTCTGAATCAGAGCTTCTGGCAAGTATTAGAACCAGCTTCATCTTCCTAACGTCCTCAGGAATGATAGCTTAGTGGTTCTCAAGAATGGCTGCAAAATACCATCACCTGGGAGCTTTCAAAGAATTCTGATACCCAAATGAAATCAGAATATCTGGAGTTGGGACCCAGGTATTGACATGTTTTGAAAGCTTTCCCAGGTAATTTAAATGTGTAGCCAATTTGAAAACTACTGATCTAGACTGAGCCAAGGCTTTGGGTTAGTTACACACAGAATGAGACAAATTTTCTCTGCCCTGTCTACACCCACGTCCTATTCCTGAGAGCAAATGGTTGGACACCAGTAGTCATCTGCTCTATACCTTTTGTCGTTTACTTAGTTTATACATATTACTTGTCCAATGTGAGTGAAGAGATGAGTTAACTCTGGTAGCATGTAAGATGATTGATATAAAGTTTTCAAAAATGGCATTTAAAAATCTCAATAGTTAACTCTAACTGGAAGATTACTTTATCCATTAATTTCTTCCTGTTTTTGCTCCATTTTGGAGTCTGGTGCCCAGCTAGTTGCCAAAATTGTTATTTTTCCTGTTCCTAAAATCTGTGGTTTGCCATTATATCTGTAAGCTATGTTAAAATTTCTGAAGGTACTTTAGTATAATCTCACCAAAGCACCCTGACTACCAAGGATACAAAGTTAGCCTTAACTTTGCATGTGTGCAGAAGGAAGGACAAGCCTGCACCTGTCACCTACAGGGTGGCCCCTTGAGGAAACTAGCAAGCACTGTTCTCTGCCACTCAGTTCTCGTGAGCAGTCGGAGAATGGAGAGTTTCAAACCCTCAGCAGCCATCGGCTGGCAGCATGCAGCAGACAAAGCTGAAAGGCTTGTCCATCACTCGAACAAGTGTCACTGGACTCCTGTCCCTCTCTATCTACTTGGATCCTCATTTCAAAAGATGCTTTTCGAAGCAGTCTTTTTAGCAGGGGAGGAGAGGACGTAAGGCTGAAAGCTGCTAATTGTCCGGGTGACTGAGCCCATTGAGGTGGGGCTCTCGAGAGACAGCGGTCTGGTGCCTGGGAGTCACAGGAGCATGTGGAGGAGGACGCAGGGTCCACCAGGGCAAGCCCTGTCGGGGCAGCCTCTGGTTTCACATGCTTGTAAATCACACGCGGGAGTATGAGCATCGAAAGTTTAGTGAAATCCAAGTGCTCTTCAACCCACTGGGGCCAATGTTCTATTTTTCTGGACTTTGTCAGAATCCTAACCTTTCATGTTTTTCTCTGTCGTTGGCTTACAGTCTTAGGGCAGCCCATGAAATGTTAGCGTATTTTAGCTTGAGTGAAATGAGTCAAAGCAGATTGAGAAGCAATTTATTTTTCAAAAGTAGTATTGGAAACATAGCATGCATATATATATATATATATATATGTATGTATATACACACACACATATATACACACACACACAAATCCATATGGTGATGATTGAGCCATGTATCAAATGCTTCCTCAGAAAAATTGTTAAAATTCTGCTTTTAAGCATGCTTTAGGTTAGAAGAAAGCTTGTATTAATTGAAAGAAAGCAATAAATTGTATTTGTTAAATATTACAATAGAAGTATCACCATTCTGGAATGTTTTTGTATACTGCACAACATTTAAAACTTTTTGACCTATTGAATTGCAGCTTAGAAGTCATTAAACCTCATCTAAAAGAAAGTTGCTATAGTGGTAGAAATAAACATTAAATAAATTCATTTGAAATGTGGTCAAAATTGTCTTCTCCAAAATAAAGTCTTTTAAGTGCTTTCTTCTTTTATAGTTTAAAATTCTGATTCCAAACCATGCAGTCAAAATGTAAACAAAATGTAGATCTGCGGGTAAAATTTTTGACTGCAGTTATTATTAATATCAAGGTAGTAATGACATGGCTTTGAACCCAACTCTATTTTATTGAGTGTTGCTGACATCTTACATCAAAATGCTCTGTACTCTGTGAAGAACATTATTTTCAATTTTTAAATAAGTTTAATCTCACTTTAAGTCAACTATGAACTCTCATAGAGAAAAATTATTTTTCATAAAAGAAAAAGTCCCTTAATCATGTGAAATAATCTTGGTGTAATTTTCTGTCTGGTTAAGTTAGTTTTCACTTCTGGTAGTCTTTCGATATTTCGGAATTTGCTGTTCTATTGATAAAACCTTCTAATAAATATAAATGTGTATATATGTGATTTGTGCCAGTTTAAGCCAGTTTAATTATAAATTATTTTCCATCACGTTCTTTCCTGAAGCAGAAACTGGAGTGGCAGATGCAGTGTCCCTCCGGTTGAGTAGAGAAAAGCCTGCCTTCTCCTAGACTGTAGGTCCCATAAGTCACAGCTGAGGTGAAGAAAGTTTTTACATTAATGTCTTTATATTTACCTAAGACTTGAAGGGCAAAGGAAATAGAGGCTATAAATCTGAGAAATCTTACAGTAATTATTTAAAAGAAGTGGAAAACCAAGAAATCTGGACCTTAGGAAAAGTCTCTGCCATCTTTAAAAAGCATCTCTCTGAACGTGGGGTCCACCACATCCTACAATCTCTGACTAAAAAAAGAAGAGAGAAAATCTATTGGTGATATCAGTTGTCATTGCTGTATTGCCTCATGAAAGGAAAATATCAAACATCACAAAACTAACTCTAAGTGACAAAGACTAGCACAGCATTCCCTTTTAAAGATAATTGCTTTTCTTTCCCAATACTATAGTCTTTGTGTGTGTGTGTGTGTGTGTATATGTGTGTGTGGTGAGAACACTTAAGAGATCCACCCTCTTAGCAAATTTCAAGTGTGTAATACAGTCCAATACTATACTACAGTCTTCAAGCCAGCCATGTTGTTTTTAGCAGGGATACTCTGGTCTTTCATATTAATCATAGCCACCATTTTTTCAGCACTTCCTTTGCTAAGTCATGACACTTAGTACCTCTGTAAACCCATGAGATAGGTGTTCATATCTCATTTCCTAGATGAAGAGACTGAGACCTAGAAGCAAACTGCTCGAGATAACACAGCTAGGAAGAACCAGAGAGATTTTAAATGCAGATTGTCTAGCACTGTGTTCTTGGCCCCCGTGCTGGGCTGCTGTTAATATACGCTGCTATACATCTTTGTTGAGCAGTGCCAAGTGGGAGGAAAGACTGGAGCCTGTGGTTGGCGTCAGCATGCTCAGTGAGGAAGCTGAGGGCTGAGGATATAGAGTGCGTGCTGGTCACTGCACCAACCATCACGTACTGGTTGCTTGGCCCTGGGCAAGTTATTATACCTCCCTAGCCTTAGTTTCTTATCTGTCGAAAGTGCACCTAACACTGTGCATGCATGATCTCATGTAAGCGTGAAGATCTTTGGAAGCATTAGCTGTTACCATCCATCTATCACACTAACATGAAAAGGAAGGGAGGAAGGAAAGCATGCCCAGCCCCCAGAACAACTCACAAGCTCTAGTGACCACTGTTAATGAAACTCCCTGGTATCTGAACAGTCCCTCTTAAAGAGGGCTTGAATGTTAACTTAGGGAAAAATTGTGATTGTGTTAGCATTTGCACCACAATTATATGGCAGGTCCATGGAAACCAAGTTGTATTGATGCATGTGTGGGAATTTTCTTTACCTCAAAAAGATTAACCCAGAATATATATATTTTTTTTATTTAAATGTGTCACTAGAGAAAAACAACACCTTCTTTTTACAGCATCGCCTTTTGACATTAGATATATAGTATTGCTCCCCACGTCAGTAGGCAAAACCCAGCGCTGGAGCTTTTCAGAGCACATGCCTAATGATGACTAAGCACAAAGCTGCTGACCCACACGTACTACAGCAACCTTTCATCAGAATTCCCTCGCTTTCATAGTAGTTTTTCTCAACCTGGATATTATAGTAATGTAGGTCTTTTTTGTGTGTGTTTATTTTGGAACATGGTTTGTGTCGATCTGCCATAGAGTTAATAAATTGTAGGATTTGCAAAGGAAATATACTGGGACTGAAAACTAAGAAGGTGCATAGTTTTGCCCTCTAGCAACTATCGCTCAAAGCACAGATTTAGAATGTCAGGAGTTGGGAAGGGGGCTGGTGGGTAAAGCTGCTTTAAAATTAACATGTAATGTCACGTATTACTCAAGAAATTATTTTTCTTAAAAAAAGGCAGATCAGTAAAATGTACCATGAAGTCAGAGAAGAGAGAACTTTAAAGAAATGTTTTAAAGTTAAACAACAGCAGCAGTCAACATCAGTAAACTCAGGGAAATGTGTAGAAGATGAGGTGTAAGAATATATACATGGAATGGCCTCAGTTACCTCCCTCCCAGACCTCAGGCCACGACAGACCCTCTTCCTATCTCATTAACTCAGTATTTTCTAGAAAGTCTTCTAAATCTGTGAGCAAATTTGCTCTTTGGTATGTGTCTACTTTTTCCATGACCAACTTTGGAAGTTTGTTTATGTAGCATATTACTTTTAAAAGACTTCTTTTATCTTTAGATTTATATAATAGATACATAAGTTTATTTTACATAATATATAAGATTGATACATAATGAATATGTACAACAAATCTGTCATTAATTACCACAATATATTTTAATGTATTTGTTGGTAGTATTCATCAATTGGCATGTAATTAAAGTCTGTGGTTATATTGAACTATCATTATATCAAAGTGGCCAGAACTGGGGACACTTTAAAAGTGTTTTAAAAACCAGATCATTGGCTAAAAATTAAAATCATCTTTGGGCTTTTCAGTCAAAATATGCTTTGAAAAATAAGATACAATTTATTAAGACCATCCCGTAATGTGTAATCACCCATTTTTTTACTAAATCTCGTTATTTTCTATCCCAGCATGACTTTAGAATACCAGGTAACAATGCATGTGGTCACAATTGTGCTTAGGAATTACCATCAAAAGGGAGGTAAAATTTAAATCCTTCATCTAACGAATTTCCATTTTACTCTATTTAAAGTTCATTCATTCACTCATTTCAAATATCAAGCAGTTCTTCAGGCCTTAAATTCAAATCACAGAAAATCTATAAAAAATAATAATTTGTTTAAGATGAAATACGTGCTAATTACTCTATCATACCTCTACGTAGTAGGGCAAGAATTAAAAAAGAGAATGTCAATGAATTCGATCTAAACTAATTCCATCATTGCTTGCAGTTCAAGTTATTTAATGTAATTATAGAACTAAATCCAGTAAACTGAAGCTAACACAAAAATAAAACATTATGAAAAAGGATCTTAAAGTTTTATATGTGGCCACAAAATTCTTGAGGAAAGAATATTCCCTTCAAATATTCAAATATCGAATATTCTTTCTCTTTAAGAATAGCTAAATTATTTACTTCTTTAATTCTAGTAAGCTATTTCTAAACCAGCCTGTTATCCTAAAGCACCTTTGATCCAAAAGGATCACAAACTTAAACGAGGCGGCATCTGTCCTCAGGATATTTCTAGATAGGGAAAACACATCTGTTCCACAAGAACCCTTGGCCAACAGTTTGAAACTGTTCAGAAGAATTCCTTATTAAAAAAAAAAGACTGTGTGTGAATAAAAGATGCTTCAGGTTGGAAAAAAAATTGGAAAAGTGCTGCTCTTAAGAGGATAAAAAGATAACTGAATTTAATTACCATTAAATTCTTAGGCTTTCTATGAAAGATTTGGTCATGAGACCCCCGCAGTGCAAACATCTTTGCAGATACATGTGAACACCTGTTCAGGAAAAGTGAAACAAAATTTGAACTGACTTCCCTTTACGCACAGGTCACCAAACATCTGTCTTAAGTTATCAATTACTATCCTAGGCTGGACTCAAGCCTGACCTGAGGTTGCAAAAGCCAGGGAGCTCATTCTCTTACCTTGCCTGTGACTTTTCCTTGTGTCACCATTAAAGCCTCTGTTTAAATCTCCAGGGATCTGGAAGATCAGATGACCCCATGACGTTAATAGTATGTTTACACCCCAGGTTTCTATGTACATCGCCCTGGGGCTGATTTAGGCTTCTGTGACTTGTAGTGATGGGGCTTACTCCACTGAAATGCTTTACCCAATAGTTGGCATAGTTCCTTAATTGTGACCTATAGACAATGTCTCCTCATCAAAGGAGGTTTTTTGTTTTTGTTTTTGCTTTTTAAGATTTTGACTTTGATTAAATGTTAATATGTATAAAACTGCTGGGCAAACAAACAAACAGGCAAACAAAAACAACAAAAGTCTTCTGGGCGTGACTAGGTAAGCTTCTTCCCTCGGGAAGAATTAATTATTAGAGGTACTACTAAGAGAAACTTAATGGCGATAGCATCCATTGTCAGCGCCTTTGATCCTCTAGTAGGTCACATTCTTGTACCCCACCTCGACTGGGGGTGCAAGAACCAAGCAGTGCCTGGCTGTTGCACTCATCCGCTGACACTGTGATGGCACCAGTTTTGCCAGGAAGTGGTGGTGTAACTTGGAGCAATCTACTTAATCTTCTGGAATCTCCACGTCCTCATCTTCGAAGGCAGAGGACTAGACTAAATAAGACCTTCAGACCTTTCTTGCTCTAAAATTCTGTGAAATGGAAAATAGTGCAAGTCTCCAACTATTTCCAAGAGAATTCTGTTAAAGAGATGTGGTCTGTGTGATCAGGCCCGGGATGACTCCATGCTTGCCCAGGCTCAGAGAGTGTGGGAATTACTTTGCTTTATTTTGATTTTTCCCTCTATAATGATATTGAAACCCAGTCGGCATCTCCCAGTATACAGTCCGTGTGGGTACCTGACCACATGGACAAATAGGTGCGCTCATCTTTCTGTTTGGTCATCATTGCTCCAGTTAGACTTTCAGAAGCTGCAGTAACTCAGCATGCATAGTGAGGCTTCAGGTTTCAGTTAATGACAAGATAATGCCTTGAATGTGCAGGGTTAACTTTCAAAAACCTGGGTTTGAAAGTGAAGATATCCCATCACCTTGAAGTGGACAGCGTGCTGGAGGAGAGGACCAGTCTGGAGCTGAGGGAAGGAAGAGGAGAGTAGTAGGAGGAGAGGAGATTGCGGAGTTGAGCATCTGTGTGTTGGTGGGGACAGGAGGTGTAGAGGTTCTACTAAGGTCTTACTCGTGTTTACACTGTGTGAAATAGGGAATCATCGGAGCATTCTGAACAGAAGAGTGACATGATCTGACCTAATTTTTTTTAAGCCAGATCAATAGCAGACATGCTGAGAGTAGACTTGGACATTCAAGGGTGAAAGCAGGGATATAGGGTGGAATACTGACTTTTAGTTCCAGCTCTGCTATGAATGCGCTTTGTGTCCATGAGATGGTCATTTTACCACTCGAGCCTCAATATTTCACCTGTAAAATGAGAGCGTCTTTAATATCTGAGGTTCCTTTCAGTTCCAGCTTTCAATAGGTCAATACCTGGAGGAATATTTAGAAATCCTCCCTATTAAACATAAGCATTTCTACACATGGTGTTTCCCAAATTTATACCTTCTTTTGCATAGTTTTAAACTGCAAATTTTGCAACTCAGTACATTAGTAATATAGCATATTTAATGGGTTCTGGTGAGAGGTTGTAAATTACAGGAAAGTATCAGTTGTGGTAATGTGAAGAAGAGGGTTCAATCTACGTCAGTTGTATTAAATGGTAATTCATGAAAATGGTAACCACAACTAAAGACTATTTGAATGATATATATACACATGTGTGTGTTCCTCCTAGGGAAATGAACATTTAAAGAGGGAAAGGAGGTCAGATGATTAATTTTTAAAAGGATAATTATACTTGGATTTAGCATATAAAAGGTCAAAATCCAGGTATCCTGAGTCAGAGAGGATTAATATGATAATGGAATATAAAAATTTAGACCTCTAATAAGGTGGACATGAAAGGTTGTTGCAGGGAATTTCTAACTGTTTAAATTATAAAATAATGACCTTACTAATAAAGTAGCCATAGTTCACTCTCAAAAGTAGAATATTCCCAAATATCTGCAGTGGGTTTCTTCTTTGTTGTTAGCATTGTACAAATGACTCATTTAACAAATCGATCTTTCAGGCTATATGTTAGGCTGGCAAAGAACTTCCTCTTTTCTGCCTGCATCTGAATCTACAGAAGTTAATCTGGTTGTGGATAGAGTAAATTAGATGTGAAAAATTGGAAAGGGAGAGAGGGTACTGCTTGATCATTTTTACTTGTAAGGATTTCAGTGCTCTGTGTTTCTTTGAGAGAAATCCCATGGTGCCAATTAACCTAACTTATTCCAAAACAATTCTCTGTTTAGAAAGAATAATTTTCATTGTGGGTGTTCCTTGAAATTGTATGCCTCATCCCCTGTTATTACTGAGAAGTGTGCTGTGCAATTCAAAGTACCAGCTTCGTTTCCATGCACTGTATAGATTAGAGCTGTATCCCACACACAGTGTCAAATAATCTGTTTTAATTTTGTTCACTACACGCATATTTTCACTTTTAGCAGTTTTTTTTTAATGTGCAAAAGTCATCTTTACTTAATGTTAAACCAAATATTTTATGCCAAATGATCAAAAAAAACTAAAAGCAGATTTGTTTAAATTGGGAAATAACTTTTCCTATGAAATTTTTTAAAGTTATATGCTTAAACTTAAATGGCATCTTCACTTTTCTTTTAAATAATGTGAAAGCATTTTTCCTCCACTGTGAGAAAAAACTAGACTAGAAAAGATTGAAAAGGATATAACTAACTTGGTAAATACATTCTCCTTTTTATTGGGCTGTGTTGTCTATTTGGATTTCTGGGGTATTTTTTTAAAACCTAATAAATCAATTAGCCAATATTCATTCTAAGATTTAATTTGGTGAATAGAATATACGTGCTTTTCATCAGGGCACACATCTTAAGTCTGAAAGCACCACACACAAAGAATTTAATTCTGACAGACATTTGTTCTCAGCATAAATACTTTAGGGCCAATAGTTGTCCTCACTTAATCATGCTTCTTAAAAGTGAATTCCAGAAGACTTGAGGCCCCAAATGACCCCTGGTAAGGTGAGTTGTCAGTAAATTACTTTTATGATGTGCCCTAAGGAAGCAGGTCTGCTAGAAACTTGGTAGGGAGCTGGCCCCCTCTTGCCTGTAGGGGGATGACCTTTAACTTTATCTGACCTTTGCATTTCTAATTCTAAATTTCTGGGAGGCAGTTAGTTGCATTGTTGGCTATCATATTAAAAGAGCCTCTCCTGTACCCAGAAGACAATGTTAATCACAAATATGTTGTTTAACCTCCAGATGAAGCATACTAGTAAACATTTTGTTTCTACAATTTAATTTTAAATAACCGCATATTTAATGAGTTGAAATAAAAATGAGTTCAAAACGGATTCATAGTTAAATTATGACTGTCTTGGGTGACATGTGGAAGATACTGCAAGAACATTTAATCCCTCAAATTTTGATAATTTGAATTTATTACAGCATTTGAAAATTTATAACAACCATTAGAGATGAATGCAGATAACACATCAGAATACATTTATCTTTTCACAAAATATTTAGCTATTGAAGATAAATCCTGTCAATTATTTTTGTTGTATCTAGTATGAGAAAGTTTATATGATATTTTCTGGGGATCATAATGTACATCAAAATTATCAAACATAGGAATTTAGATTCAGTGATGAAAAAAATATAACCTTATTTGGCTATATTAGACTGAAAACATTGGGAAATAATTCTTTATAGGATATAAAATACAAAGGGATCATTAATTTCCTATTAGTTTTGGTTGACATTGAATGGGCCAGTATTTTTAATTCTTTTTTTAAAGAAAAATATTTTGTGGCTCAGTTTTATTGTCTATAAGTGTATTATATGGTTAAAAAATATGTATGTAGGTATGCATATATATGTATAAAACACTGTGTGGCTCAGGAAATATTACTAAAGATAATAAACTTTTCCAAAAAATTACACACCTCATTTTTAATCAGAGAATGTTTAGGTATATGAATGCATAGACTAAATGTAGAATATTTCTATAATCTCTTTGGTTTATATTTCGGATTGTAGCATAAGCAAAGCTAGGCAATCTAAGCTTTGCATTTGATATCAATCCTTTCAAGGAGATCAACAATAAGCAGTTGTAGAAGCAATTAGTGTAACTTCAGTAATTTTTCAGTGGGAAGGAAAGAGACCAGTTAAATTCTTTCCTATAAACCAAAGGTTCTGGCTCAAGAGTGTATGTAAACAAGGTGTAAGTTTTAAATATAGCTTAAATGCCACCCAGGAGAGAAACCCAATGGTGAAAGGGTTGTCAACAGACTGGGAGCAATCTTTAAATGATGGGGAAAATATTAAATTGGTGACACTAATGTTAGGAGTACACAGGCATGTGCTTCCAAAAATTCTGCTTAAAATGTCCTCTTCTCCTTCCCCTGAATTGTTTATCTTTGGATCTGGGAGAGAGAATAATAGTAAAGCAGAAGGTAGACATAACCTATTGATAACCCTAAGAAGATTTACTTGAGAAAATGGCAACCAAACTCACAATTCTGAAAAAAACTTGGAAACAATAATAAAATAAAATAGGTGATGCATCAAGGCACCACTATCCAAACCTTTTTAAGCTGTTTGCTTATTTTAATACTGCCAATAGTGTTTGTTATCATGTACTTTTCTGCTTAGATACGGCTAGGTGTATGTTCTTGTTTGTTTGTGTGCATGTTTTTATTTTGTCCAAAATTTCATGTGAAAGTATCTTGGTGGTTTTAACCATAACAGCATGTTCCCCATTAGCATTCTCTGGAGATTTGCTATTCAATTACCACTAAATCTGGACCAAGAGATTTAGTCATATAATAATATGTCATATGCACTGACCAGGGCCCATCTGTAGAGCCATGTCTGGAACCCAACTCAAAACACAGGACCTGGAATATAGAAAGTAGCTTCCCACAGAGTAATCAGAATGCTCTGACCAGAAGAAGAGAAATGAATGGTGGGCAGGAAAAGCAACAAGGATATGAGAAACTCAAGTCTCATGAAGGAGAGGAAATAGAAACAGAAAAAACTATAGGTGGCCTGGTACATGCTATAACCAAAGTATAACCAAAGTCTGGGAGATGCCAGAGGAAAGAACTAGTGACTCCATCCATCTGAGGGTGGCTGCGCCTTGCAGAGGAAATGATTCTTAAAGGATATGCGCAGAAAGGAAGAAAGAGCCTGCCATGCAGGGAACGTCATGAAGGGATTGAGATCAGGCTAAACATGTAAACTGAGACCAGAGAGGGGACCAATAAAGCGGCTTATATCCTCAGCTGGGGATTCTGAGTTCCTTTCTGTGGTAGAGAGCAAGGACAGTTATGGCCAGCCGCCCAGTGATGTGGTAGGTCCCTGTGTAACCAGTTGGCTTCTTAAAGCAAATGTCACCTTAGCTGCTATGACTGCCCTACTTCCCCTTGTACAGGATTTGGGAGCTTTCCCTTGTCTGGAGGACAAGGCAGCTTAAGAACTGAATCTAAAAATATCGAAAAAAACTAATGCAAGGGGAGAAGATCCTAAGAAAAACAGAAACTCAATTCAGACAGGCATAATCGAAAACCAAAACAACTTTACTTTCTTCTGTGTTGGCATCATTCTTGGGCAGGCTTTCTCCCTATGGCACAGATTGTAGCAGCTCCAAACTTCATCTCACCAGCTCAGCAAATCCAGGAAAATGAGCTGCTTTTGCCTGAGTGCCAACAGCATTCTCATAACGGATGCCCCTGGCTTGGGCCTCACACCCACCCTGGAGTTCCTCATGGGACCCAGAACATGTGCTAATTGGCCAGGCCTGGATCATGTGCCCTTCTTCGGAGTCACGGACAGAGTCCAAAGCACTGACTGCAGGTGTGGAAGGGAAATCGAGGTGTTGTTCCCAGAGGGAGAGGGAATGGTTGCTGGGCAGTCTTAACAACAGACATGACTACTTACTGAGCAAATAAGACCACTCGAGTCAGAGTCCCAGACTCTTAATGTTCAATCTGCCTTCCTTCCACCCCATGCTTCTTAGCACTGGGCTTTCCTCTATGACATATTTTAGGGACATCCAAGGGTTGTAAAGCAACCCAACTAAGGCTTTCACTTTCACTTGGTATACTGTAGCTCTGTGGTCCCCAAACCCTGGCCTGGCCCTGCGGCAGGAGGTGGGCAGAGGGTGGGCAAGCGGGGCTCCATCTGTGTTTGTAGGCGCTCCCCATCGCCGGCATCACCGTGTGAGCTCTGCCTCCTGTCAGATCAGCGATGCATTGGATTCCCATACGAGCGTGCACCTTGGGGACTGCGCATGCGCGGGATCTAGGTTGCCTCCTTTTGAGAGTCTGGTGCCCAGTGATCTGGGTGGGGTGGAGCTGGGGCTGCTGGTGGCGCTGGGGAGCGCCCCCAACTACAGATTGTCATTGGCAGAGAGGTTTGACTGCATAATGAATGTGGCACGCTTGGGTCATCCTGGCACCCTCCTCCTTCCCCACCGGTCCATGGAAGGATTGTCTTCCATGAAGCCGGTCGCTGGTGCCAAAAAGGTTGAGAACCACCGCTTTAGCTAATTAGGAGGTGTTTTCTTAATGTTCACACAATACTTATTTCTTGCTTATTTATATCTGCTTTCTTTTTTAAGACATATAGACCCAAATATCCACATTTGATGTACCAATAAAATATGCCTTAGGAAGCATTGCTGAATTGCCAGAAGTGATGAGGTCAAAAAGACTGACTTAATAACTTTTAAGTTGCAGAAAATGGCTCATCTCCGCAAAAAGAGGTAGCGGAGACCTTGTAAGTAACACTTCTATACAACCCATAGTCTTATCCTTATTTTGAAAGGCTTTCATAAAATTTCTATTTCACTTACATTCATTAATCATTAGTGAGTCACTGTAGAGTTTGCATCCAAACCTGCAAGAATAGCAGAAATACATAGGGAACTGCCTCCAAAATGCTTAAGTTGAGAATATGAAACATCTGATGATAAGCTTTTGTACCTTTGTAACATACAATTTTGGAATGTTTTGTACCCTAGTGCTCTATAAAGTTCACATTTTCTTTCCAATGAAGTTGAGCACCATTATGTACAATTTAATTAACTTTGGTAAACAAGTATGGTATGTTCTAATTTGTCTTTAGTCATAATAGTATGATTAATGTGCTGTAGACTACTTAAAGTATAATATTGTCAGTATTTCTTACACTTTGAAATATGCAGGACATTTCTGAATATTCTCATGAGTCTGTTCATATGCCTTTGCTAGGTATATAACATGGATAATAAAATCTGTTCTTGTTTATTCACTTAAACAAAAACAAGAGAAAGTTTGAAAAGCACAAATCCAGACTCTATCCAAGAATGTGTGTGCTTTTTATCTCTAACAGTTAGGGAAATTTTTTAATTAGTTATTTAATTTCTCATTGACAGTCTTTGTCACATTTAAACATGTTCTTGAAATTAATGTTAACTGTATACAATAAGCATTCAAAAATAAGAAATTAATTTCTTTTTAATGAAAAAAACTAGTTTAGGTCTTATATGTATGAATTTTAAATAGCAGCAATACTATGTAAGACATATTTTTAGTCTTTTCTGCCTAAAGCATGCCTATGTATTCACAATGCTTTACTAAAAAAGTTACTTGTTTTCCTTAGCATATATTATGCTACTGTCTGTCATATCCATTCTTTCCAAAACCAGTGTTTAATTTGTTTATGTAAAAAGCTTAAAAAACTTGACCTTTCCTCTTTGCTTCACCACCATGACCCCTTGTCATGCTGTTCATTCTGCCACTTTATTACATCAAATGATAAGAAGATATTTTGCTTTAAAACTGACTCTTTACCCATGGAAGTTCTGGGTGGGACCCGGCTAGGGGATTGTTACCAGAAGATGGCTATAAAGCTACTTTCTGTTTCATCAAAAAGCTGACAGATTTATGAAATTCAACTCAGAGGAATAATCTATTTTCCAAAGGTCTCTGTGTAGGAACTTACTAAATGTCTTACTGTGCTTCTGTAGATCTGCAAAAATATTAATAATATGGTTAGGCCCCTCATAGGAGATGTGGCTATACACTTGCCATTCTTCGATGGATTCATTCATTGAGCATATGTTTATTGAACTTCTCCTAATTGAGACAGAGGAACAAAGAAAAGTCTAGAAAGTCTCTCTTTACATGTTGAATGATTACAGTAAACCAATTGTAAACATTCAGGTAGAGATTTATAGTACTAAGAAGAGAGATAGATGGAAGGAATGAGGGCTTTTGGACTTGTGTCGAAGATTACTTTCTAAGCAGGTTCAAATGTCTTTCCATTTATTTGTTCACTTACGTGGTATGAGGCTGTCTCCTTGTTCCCAACATTGACCTACAAAATAGTAAAATGCATAAAATTTCCATTTATCCCTAACAAGGAATGGGAACTTCTCATTAACCAAATGTTTTAATTAACTAATCATTTAAAAGATGCATGAAAATTGCCAATTTTCAAAGAATGTACCTGAAGGTATCGTGAAAAACATGAAAACAACTTATTCTTAATTGTAAAATATGAAATACTGTAGGTCATCACTAAAAATATATCAGGTTCAGTCACCATCTCACACCATCCTTTACATGAAACCCTTTGAGACTGGGTAAGTTTCAGATTTCAGGGTTTGTATTAAGTCAACATGGTTCATATATTATATATTACCTGACAACCATGGTGAGGTCTGAGATAATCAAAGGTATTAATATATCTGCAGAAAAACATCTGAAGTTTCAGCCTAAGTGGAATAAATAAAACCATAAATTGTTTCACAACAGTTCAGGTCTAGTTTTGCTGACAAATAAATTGGCACTAACCTTATAAAAAAGCTTTTGCTTTTCAAAGCTTTTTGGATTTCAAAATTGCCTGTAAGAGAGTGTGGACTTCTTATCTCACAGCATCATGCTTTAGCATCTCATTTATGTGGCAATCAGATTTTAGCCTCTGATTTTGGAGACACAGTTAGGACAGCAAAATTAAGCAAACTTGGCTTCCAAACTTGAAAGAAAATAGCTTTCACCAAGTGCCATGTGCTTTGGTTATAAAATCATAAAACTTTTCAAAGTGGAATCACTTAAGCTAGCTCTTTCATTCTACAGTTGAGGAAACTAAATCCTGGAGAGGCAAAATAATTTGTTTGAGGTTGGCTAGCCAGCCACACAGAGCCATACTGATGTCAAATTGTTTGTAAAAATTAATCTTCATTGTTTAACAAGCCTGATGCTTTGCTGTTAGTTTTCCCAGAATGTTCATGTTTCCGAGTGAGAATGATTAGAAACGTGGGGGATATATAGAAGGTGCTCTTGAGACTAATTTACAAAGAAATGGAAACTGCTAGCAGGGTCGGAAGCTGCAGACTACAAGGACAGAAAAACTTCGCAGCATACTCTGAAAGCCAGATAGCACAATAAACGGACTCATTGCAGGATGATAATACTTGTTAGTTGTTCAGATGCTCTTAACTAAAGGAAGTACATTGTTTTCCCATGAAAACCAAGTGAAGGTCTACATGACACCACTTTTTGCCAACCCAATTACCCTGGGTTAGATTTATTTCTTTCGTAACACTAACAGATATCAAAGTTAAGAAAAAAATTCCACGGGGCTGGGGTACATGGGAAATCTGTATTTTCTGCTCAATTTTCCTGCGAACCTGAAACTGCTAAGAAATCAAGTCTTTTGAAAGAGAGAGAGAAAGGAGACTGAAACAATGGCATTACTGCTATTGATGATTGGAGTTATTTTCAGGAAGACCCTACCTCTGTGTGTGACACAAAGTACAGATGAGATCAATTTTTAAAGGATGACACGAAAACATTAAGAACCAGTTAAAATTGCATTTACAAAGGCGAGGATGTGTGAAATATATTTTTTAAAGATCGCCAGCCAAATTTTTATTAGCTCTCTGTTAAAATGTAAATATCCCTGAGAAAGCTGACTATTATTCTTACCAGTCTTTTTAGTTTAGGGAGCCCAAATTTTAGCTATTCTTAAAAGCAGGTTTTGATGTGGAGAAAGCTTAGGAATCTTTTGGTTTAGAGAGGAAGAATAGATAGCTTTAAGCAGAGAAAGAAAGAAAGGCAAAACCTGGGAAGATTTGGGCATTGGTTTTATAACCTGGCCCACCTTAAAGTAGTAACTTCTGGAATAAAGCCCCACTGTCAAGTCATTGGATTTTATGTTCTTGTTAAATAATTTTTAAACCTTATTAATTTGCTTAGACTATTGATATGCAATCTAATGTTCCTCATTTTCTTTTTTAAAATAAATAAACTTGGATCAGATTGAATAGAGATAAAATATTTTCTTAATCTCAGTCTTCACTTAGGATAAACAACCAGAGCTATGCTATGTACTTTAGTCTTTATTTTTATATAAGAAATAATGAATAAGTATGGTGTATTTATGAGGAGTTACTAAATATAAAAGTTGAGCCATGGTTAAAAAAAAATTTCAGCTAATTACATTTTCCTTTTGCTTTAGGAATGTTAAGGAATTAACAAAAGATCATTGGTTGATTACTGGAAATTAAATTTAAGATAATGGTCAAATAATTGATTTTAAAACTTATAATACATTACAGTATACAAACTGCTTCCACATATATAGATATTATACAGCTTATGGACCAGAGTAAAATATAATTAAGACAAACTCTGTGGTAATGACTTGGATTAGGGGTTGACAAACTATGAATTGAATCTGGCCCATTGCCTATTTTAATGAAGTTTTATTGGAATGCAGCCACACCATTTGATTATGAATTATCTGTGGCTACTTTTCTGTTAAAACAGCAGGGTTCAGTAGTTGTCATAGAGACTACATAGCCCACAAAGCAGCGAATATTTACTATCCAGCCCTTTACGAAAAAGTTTGCTGACCTCAGATTTGGATGGTCAGTTGGTGATTTTCTCAATACACTCCTCTCTGAGAAGTCGGGTTGCCTTAAATCTTTGAAGACACTAGAATATCATTCATACAAACATACTTGAACAAAATTAGAGATGTCTTAAAAAAGTTAAGTATATTTCTTTCTCTAAATATACATTTTAGTTGTATCTGAGAGAATCCTAATTTTTTTATGGTTTATATTTCCTAGGACTTTGAATTTTGGGGGACATCATTATCAAGAATGATTTTTAAGGGTTCCATATATAGGATTAGTGACCAGAAAGTGGCATTAGGTGCTTTTGATTGTATTCTGTAACTTTCAATTCTAAATGACTCATGTAGGATTTCCACCAGTCATTTGCATGCCTGGGTCTTGTATACATATCTCAAATCCCACTCCATTATCTTGGCCCCCTGGATATAGTGCTGCTCTCAGCCATTATCAATGCCACATTGGCTATGTACCTCATAACTGCGACCTTGTGCACTATACAAGATAGCCCAGGAACACTCTTCATGAGTTGCATCTGTTACTGTAACACAAACCACCTTACACTGACATTACCTCTTCACGTGGGCCATAAAGAAGAGGGACCATGCTGATGTCATTTTCCTGCATGTCAGCCTTGACCACCATTTACTGTACAAAACTGAAATGTTTATCCAAATGTATACTTTTAGAATTTTTCTCCTCTGCCCAAGCTCAATAGTTGAAGTATATATTAAAGTAAGGTTGTTCATTTAATTTATCATCCAAATTGGGACAATTTTAAAAATTAAAAAAGTCTCTGAATAGTTTTACTAGAACCTAGACCACAATTTTGTCCAGCAAAGTAGGATATGGTCACTCTAATTATTATAGATTTTAAAATTACAAAATTTCTTTAACTAAACCATGTCCAGTCATTAAATAACTGCTCATCATAAAATAGACATCAAAATGACCTTTATGATGGCAACAAAATGGCTCCAAACAAAACATTTTAAAAATTGAGGAATTTCAGTGAACTTGGACTTAGTATCTTATGCCTGAGAGAAGCAACCTGATGGCCAAGCCTCCTCCTTTTGCTCTTCTACTTCCATAGTACCTTCTTCTCCTTTCCATCAAGAAAAGCAGGTGGCTATCACTATAGACAACTACAAATAAAAGAAGAAGGAAAAAAACAGGAGTAAGAAAGGAGCTGATCTAGGGTTGTGTCAGAATTAGGAAGCAATATCTTGCACAAACTATCTTGTTTCATTTTATCCTTTTTAATCATTTTTTTAAAAAGCGTAATCAGGCATGCATTGATCTTACAATAAGCTTTACTTATAGTAAAACTTGAACACATTTTAAATTATGCAGTTCACTATATTAAGCCAAGACTTTCCAGTCCACCCAAAGTTTCCAGTAAAGTTCTGTTTGACCTTTGTATAAAGACCACCTTTACTAGGTGACTTATTTTTGCTGCCCTCTTGGGTGGTCCAATGAGGCAGATTTCCCTGTTGAACAACATACAACCTTCTTTTTTGCCAACTGAACATTACACTGGGATGTGGCTTGGAGGAACAGTTTCTCAATACTATAAACAACTGCTTTCTTGGAACAGCTTGTTACTGAAGCATAAAGAGAGGTTACTCTTGGTTTAGCCTTGAGTAGCATATGAATTGGTTAAGGAAGTAAGTGTGGCTGACCCACCAAATTACAGTGGCCATAATATAATTAAGTTCAGTATCCTCCCTGGAGGCTCTAAGAAGTATTATTATGACACCAAACTTAAAGAAGAGGAATTTTTTTTTAAGAGCCAGGAAATTAGTGAGAAGCAGTCTTTGGGGAAATGTTGCTAAGATTTTAAAAAATCAGTAGAAACACATAAAAGTGGTTCAAGAATAAAGGCTGGTTGAAAGACAGTAGTTTATCTGTGATCCTGTGTACTATTAAGTTAGTATCTTTTAAAAGAGTAGGGTGTCTTGGGATTAAAAATGCTATTGGCATTAGAATGGAAAACAAATGGGAGATTAAAGATATGTTTAAAATATTGAAAAAAATAGGAAATGTTTCTAAAATTGTGGAGAAGACATTTACTCTCTGCTTATCAAGTTAAATTGTGCTTAGAAAATAAAATTTCTACTAACAACTTAGATTATTAAGTTATAGACTTATTGTAGACTATTAAAAAGTGATTAAAGACATAAAGGACTCTAAGTAGATAGAAGGGGAAAAAGGAATGAGAATGTAGAACCATTTACTGTCTCGGCATAATGCTACAGCTTTCTTTGCAAAGCAGCTTGTGCAGTTGTGAGAATTTTTCTGATAGGACCCTAGTCTGGGCTCAACACTCACAGGGACAAAAAGGTTTTGAGAACATGTATGAAAAAGCTAAACACTTAAAAGAAAGATGCTTAATCTGTAATTCTTTCCCTATCACTGCTGTTCAATGCATTGCTCTTTATTCCTTGGGTTCTATGGCACATTGACTTAGAATAAATGATAAAGTCTTTTTCAGGGAAACGGTGATTTATTTCATGGTAACATGCCATAACTTTGTCACGCAACATGATTGTTACATTCAGCCAGTCTGCTTATCATTGGTTACAACTTCATAATGTAGCAGGTAATCCTGTTTACCTGTTGATCTGTCTAGCATCAGCCATCTGTGCAATAGTTCTGTGATATCCTAATAATACTCTCTCCACGTGGTCTGCACAGAAGCTACATTGCAATAAACATTGTTTTCATATAATTAGAGTGCTTTGGAGTGGAGAAGAAGGACTGCCCCTCAGTATAAAGTATGATCCCACAGATGGTGCTGGTCAGACAAAGCAAAGGGCTGAACATAGTATCTGCAAATCCATCTTTTATGCTGCCATTCCTTCACATACCTTTGGTTTAGAGTATACATTAGTGCATTAACTCTAGGCTGGTACAAAGCTTAATGGTGTGCCCCTGCTTAATTTCTACCAACCTCACAGAGGATATTTCAGTCTCCAAAAAAGGAATCAAGAAATTTTATTAGATGTGCTCATAGTTCAGTGAGGCTTACATGGGAAAGGGGAAGCCAGCACCTTCCAATTCTTTGGTTCTGTGTAGAGTTGCCATAGATTAAGCTGATGTTTCAATGTCTTCATTCCTCACACCATCAATAGCATCACTTCCCCACCACAAAGCCATAAAAGTCATGGCTAGTGAGTGCTTTGGATGTTTCAGGTGCCTAATAACATTTTGCTATTGGCCTACAGGCCATCTCAGTATTATCAAAGCTAAATTTGATACCCTACACTCTATTTGCATACACCTTTTAACTTGATAGGGAGGGAGGTCTACCTTTTTGAAATTCTACCACGTTTCAGAGGCTTTACAAAATATACCCATTTAATCCTTGTAATGGTCCTATAATCTATATATGATTATCCCTTTTTATAGATAGGGAAACTCATGTTCAGAAAAGTTAAGTAATCTTCCCTATAATATATATCTAATATATATCTAGTAACTGGCAGAATCAGGATTTGAATTCATGTATGTCTGCCTCCAATAATTGTGCAAAATCAATCAAAAACCATCCCAAATATAGCTTATGAACACATTGTAAGAAATTTTGCTCAAGTATCACCACTGATTTCCAACTCTGCTGTCTTTTATGAGCATCGCATAATAAACTAATACAAAGTTAGATACAGATCGTGATCCTACTCCAGTCAGCCCTGGTTCACAAGCACAGGTCAATCTTGGAATAGCTTGTTGAAGCAGAAAAAGAAGCTATGTTGATTTGGCCTTGAGCAGGAGCATGCATTGTAAAGGAAGTTAAGTGTAGCTTGCTAGAAGAGCCCCAGCTTGGGGCTGGTTGACAGAGTGGTGTCCTTGTATAGAATTAATTAGAAATTGTGTTTTTGAAGTTCCAGACAGCCAACAGGTGAAAATGCATAATTCATGCAAGTCTTGGCAAGTCCTGGATGAATGGGAAGCTTGATTTTCTTGCAAAAATAAACTGGGAGTCTAAATATTAGAACCTATGGAGAAGAGTTATATTCTAATGTATTTGAAGAAACCTAATGCTCTTTTGTTCCTTTTCCTAGTCAATGTCATCCTTTAAAAGACACATGTCATGAGGAGCATGTTAAATATCAAAGAAGTTATGTAAGTTTATAGACATTAATTAACTCTGCCAGACAAAACAGTTGCAGAATAGGATAAATTAGGAAATGCGTCATATAAGAAGTTATATGCAAGAATGGAAGGGATGAGAGTTTACTCTCATATAAAACTTCTCAATTTTCCTGTGTCTGCATGAAAGCCATTGACATTTTATGGTTTTAAAGTGGGAGCACCAAAACCTAATAACTATAAATGTCATTGAATTACTCATTTCTTCAAGTTTGGTGTTATAAATGTCATGTAGAGGCCATGCCATACCAGTAGGCAGATATCATCTGGAGCTTGTTTTAGATACTGAAACCATTTCAACGATGGATAAATACCTTCGAAAGAGTTTGGGTGGCAAAAATGAAAATATCTTTTCATAAATTGTTAGATTAGGTCATACAATTGTTTTAGTCCATAGTGATTAAACTACACCTGCACGTATGTGATTTTAAAAGATAGTTTGACTTCAGAGGCTTTTATTAACATATTTTATTTCACTCAGAAGGTGTTCTTTATAACAAACAGGAAATCTCACTAAATATAATCCAAAATTTGAGCAATGGAAAGGCACATAGATGATGTCGTACATTATAAATATTTTTTGTACTTGCTGGCTTATTTCGAAGGAAATTATGAGAATGACATCATAATGATGACTGACTTTTATTACTGTGTTTGCTCTGAAGCTCTAGACAAGTAGTTATAAAGAAAAACAAATTGTCTAGTGCTATCCCTTAACACTTTGCCTGATGTTTTCTAGTGACATTAATCCTAGGAAGTGATTCCAGGACTACTATGCTACCATTAGTTCTCTTTTACACATTTATCGTGAGAAAGAACATGGTGGTAAAGCACAAAATTTCTTAAAACTCAGAATGGGAAATAGTTACCTTTGATTTTTGCCTGAACTACTGCTTTGAATTAGTCTACAATTCAAAAACAATTTTAGGCTAATATTTTATAGACCATTGCTTGTCACCATGAAAGGAAGATTTTTCCTAACTGTTTATTATGTATTTTAGCAAGATGCTTCTTTTTTCTGTTATACTAATAGCAAGTGGAAGTGGTTAACCTTCAATTTTTACTAGAGTTTTAGTATCTTTTCCAGGTACATCTTTTTAAATTACTTATTTAATAAAATTATGTTTTAAAAGAGAAGAACATGGGGTAAAGATATACATAATACATGAAATGAAGTTATAGGTCTTAGAGTCTTTTATTCACCCATGTAATGAATATTTGAATGCCTGGAGGTGTCGGCCATTGGGCTAAATGCTAGGATACGATCAAAGAGTAATAGAACTTGATTTCTATTTAAGGGTCTCTCTTCATGGGGTAGGGATACTGGTGGGTACAATCAACATGAAGTGGTATCATAGTGGTGTGGTGTCCTTGCAGTGTGGGGAAAGTGCTAGGAAGAAAAGAGAAAAGCATGCTGAACTCTGTCTGGAGTCAGGAAGGACTTTGCAAAAAAGCTGGAGCTGGACCTTAAAAGATCAATAAGTTCTTCCCTAGAAACTAGGTGGGATCAGTCTTCCAAGCCAAGGGAAAAACCAGAGGCAAAGGCATCAGGATGTGAAAGTCAAGGGAGCATCAAAGTTGACTATAGTTGGAAAGACAAAAACGTGAACTAGAATACAGAAGTGGAGGCTGGAAAAAAAGAGGTTAGAGCCATGTTGGGAAGGGTCACGTGGTTCCTGCTAAATTATTTGGAACTATTTTATAGGTGATAAGTGTCCAAAAGTTTCGTTTTGTTATTATCTTAAGGAAGCAAAGTAAAACCATCAGATTTGTTTTTTTACAAATCTGTGTGAAGAATGGACCAGTGTCTTAACTTCAGACATGGCCAGTGGAAACAAAATAACTCTCACAGCCATAGAAGAAAAACGAACCATCCTTTACCCTGTCCACGATTTTTTTTTAACCTCCATTTAGATTTCTATTGGGAAATTACTTGATTCAAAGAAAACTTAGCTTTATCTGTGTTTTAACCAGCTCAAAAGCGATGGATGCCAAAGTCACCCCAGCATTAATAAGGGCAGTTCTATGTTAGGTCATATTCCTGCCACTAGGCTGTTTTGGAATGATGTGCAGTATATACAAAATAATATTTCATGATATCTGAGGGGCTCCCAGGCAATCGTACATGTATCTGTGACAGTCAACCATTCATCACAACAATGGAAAGATTGCTGAATTTCCAATGGAAAAAAAAACTTCCTTTATCATTTTTTACAGTGAAATGTGGGCCCCCGGGAACCTAATTTCTAATATTAACATTGACATAGCCTTATATTTTGCTTATAAATGTAAGAAAGAAATCTTTAAGAAAGTATTATATGATCTGTACTGATTTTGACAGGTAATTTCCACATTCAAGTCTCTGATCCCTGCTATCCAGGCTTATAGATATGTTTTGTATCTGGAAATATTGAAGAGAGAGCAGAACAAGGCAATTTGTTGATATTGCTGATATTTGTGTCCAAAATTAGGCTGATGGATTGTTGCTACTGGAATTTTGTTTTTTTAACCATTTAATGATTCTTGAAATACCTATGTAGTTTTTGCTAATGTGTTTGTGTTTATATTTTCTTTTTAATATTCATACATAATATATACAAATATAAACATAAGTATCTTTATTTATATACTTAAATAAGTCTGTAAATTAGATTTCATATATAAAAAGGGAGATGCCTTTTAGAATTAGGTTTTTTATATTTGATTTCAAATAATTCCAGCTATCCAGTAAAACAAGCAGCTTTAATGCAAATGCCACCAATTGAGAAGGCTAAGTGCAATGCCCCTTCCAAGGCTCCCACCCTAAAATCACTTTGTCACACATGCCATCAAATGAGAGGAAAAAAATCCAGCCTTTTATCCAAGTATAGTTTTTTATCTAAAGCCATCAAAATCGAAAAAAACCATTTTTTGTATTAAAATGGAAAACATACTTAGGAAGAATAACTGAATTATCATTTCTGCTGGAGCTTGCCTTATACATTTCAAGGGTCGCACCTTAGTTTGGGGGGATAGCTCTGAGAGAGTAATTCGATGAATGAATAAATGATTATTCTTCCCTTGGTATAATATTAAACTCTCAATCCTTCAGAACAGTTAAGGATGGTGGACCTGTCACCTACCGTCATGTACATGAACAGTAAGCTCATACCCCCATCCAATCATCTCCATCATAAGGAAGAAAAGAGCTGATTCTTCAGCAGCTAATATATGCCAGCTGAATGATAGTAACTTAAAATTTTTATTTTATGCATTTTTCATTTTACAAAAAGCACCTTATGAAGTAGAAGCTATAATGCCTGTAAAATAAAAAGAAACTGAAGCCCAGGGGTGCTAAATTATTTCCTCAAAGTCAAACAGCCTGTAAGTCACAAAGCAAGGATTCAAACCCAGCTCTCGTGTTAGAGAACCCACATTCTTTTCACTATATTTACATGTGCCTTCAGATACCAAAAATTCCTCACAAGTAGAGAGAAGGAATGGGGGAGTGCACATATTTTGTACTCCTTCCTTACCTTTCTCTTTTCCCAAAGAATCACACTCATTACCCATAAAGTGTCTCTCTGGGAGATGTTGTTTTTTCTTCCCCTGGAACATTCTTCTCTCTCTGGTTCCTTCTCATCCTTCAAGTCCCAATTCAAATGTCTTTAGACAGGCCTTCTCTGACCCCCTAGTATATATTCGATTCCCCTGAGATTCTTTCCCATAATACTCTATTCCTTTCTTGTATGGTCCTTTCCAAAATTGTATTCTTTATTTATTTGTAGCCTCACTGGTGCAAAGTCTCTTTCCCCAACTAGGAAACAGTAGCCCAGGCCATAGCATATGGTAATAATGGCTGACTCTTATTGAGCACCAACTGTGTGTCAGGGACCATTCTACAGTCTTCCTATGCACTACCACACAACAAGCTATGAGGTAGGAAATGCCCCTGTTTTGAAGGTAATAAAACAGGCACAGAAGAGGTAACTTTCCCAAAGTCAGAAAGCTAGCAAATGGAGGGCCAAGTTGCAAACCAAGGTAGCCTAAACGCCTGGGCCCACACCTTTAACCACGGTGCTATGAATGAGTAGGAATTTGATTCACAGTGACATGAAGCAACTGGCTTACCATATGTGTGCCTTGATAACTGAGTGAAGTGCTGGAATCTGAGGGCAAGAGCTGTGCGGAGAGTGAGGTTAAACGGCAGTGACGGCAATGGCAGCAATGGCGTCATAGGTGTTGAAGAGAGTGGGTGCCGGCAGTCAGGAAAGTGGAACCACCATAAACACTTCATTTGCCTGTGATGAGAACCAGGAACTTGTCTCTGCATGTTGACTCTGGGAATTAGAATGAAAACCATTAATTTGCCATCAGTTCTGTCCAAATTGCCACACGTGCAGAATTATGAACGTATTAGAAAACTGGTCAGTCTTTCACTGCTTGGTTCTTCCCTCAGGTAACCAAGAACACAGTCTCATGCAATTTTAATCTCAGAAGTTCCCCCAAATTCTACCTTTTGGTCCAAAATTATATTATTCTGAGACACTTAAAGTAAATTTTCTATTATATTAAAAATTATAGGGAACAGAGCTTCTTTCCATTGAAAACTGTCTTTCTGGTGAAATTTCCATGGAAAAGGTGAACAGCCAGACACTGTCCTTTTTAAAATAAATCCTCGTGTACTTAAGGAAGGTTATTTGTACTCCTCAGAGTTTTTTTCTTTTTCAAACTTAAGAAATCCAAGCCCTCCCTTTAGACTTTCTGTATAAATCCTATTCTGATGTTGTAACACTTTCCTCTCTTTAATCTGAACTTCATCCAGATTTTTCAGATACCTGTAGTATATAGTTCCCAAACTTGTTCCACCTTAAAGGAATAGCATCATACTTTCCTGATTATAGAAAACACTGGACCACAAAATTGTATATTTTAAATTGCTACATAATTTAATACTAAGGATGCATTTATTCAGAAATATATGTTAACTGCTTTTATTCAGAATTAATATAAAAATATCAAATATCAAAAAGAGTTGCTTAATTTAGATATCTGAGGCATAGTAAATATTTATTTTCTAAATGTTGATTTGTAACTAATGATATTTTAGAATAAGAATGATTTTTTAATGTAAAAATGAATATTTGGGTTGATCACATTTCAGTCTTTCAGTGTTGCTGTGTTGCTAGAATTATGCATTTGATCACTTTGTAAAATAGTGCTTAATGAAAATATCAAAGATTCAAAGATTTTGATTTTGCTACATGAGTAAACTGCAAGTTTAATTGGCATATAAATCATGTAAATACAAACCCTACTCAGAAAATAATTTTTAAAGTGCCATAATTTTTATATGACCTTGAAGTTGCAGCAATCTATTGCATAACTTTTCAAAAGAAGTCACATGGAGGAAACCTCATATTTCCTTAAATTTATTAGTGCTCCTTGGTGGTCTAAACTGTTGGGGTTTTTTTCAAGGTTTCTTTTCAAAGCAATAATCTTACTTAATTGCTTAGCATTTGCTCTCATATAAGTCAATTTGAGTTCTTATTTAGAGTAACAATAGGAAATATATAATGGCCAAGAGTAGTGAAACATGACTAGGAAACTCAAGTATACCAGTGTTATATTTCTATATAATGATGTGAAGATAATGCTTTTAGCTGCATGACCACCATATTAGCCACACATCATAAAAAACAAACTTTGTAAAAGCAAGAGGTCAAATTCATTAAGAACAATTTTGTACCCTTTGCTATAGTTAAGCATTTATCCTTAATATTGTAGTTTTTTTCTTTTATTAAAAAGGCCCTGCATGTCCCATTTTCTGACAGGAGGAAAAAAAAAGATTTTTCAAACTGCAAAGATATAAATCACATGAATCTATCAAAGAAACTTACTTTATATTCTCGAGTTTATTGTTTAAAATTAAATGGTCAGACTTTATGTTTCAGAGATTTTAGCTGTAAAAATGGTAAATGAAATCATGTAAGTGCATTTCATTTCATTAGTTTTCAATACAAAAATCTAATATTCCAATAACTACATAAAATTAACTGTTATTTTTGTAAAAGTTAAAAGTCTTTATGTTTTTGAGATCATTATTAATGAAGTATGAAAAATTCTTTGTCTTTATTATAAACCGAGTCATTCTAAGAAAACTATTTCCCAAATCGCAAGACAATAGAAGGATACTTACTTCTTATTCATTAAGTAGGATAAATCATTAGAAGGTCTGAAGACGTTAATGTGTTTTCTAAATTGTCTTCCTTATCCCAAAGGAATTGTTTGCCTTTCTAACAAGATTTATCCAATATTTGTCAATTTAATAAGTTTTAAAAACTATTTATGCTTTAAGAATGGTCCAAAGAAAAATGTCTGTAAGAGAGTGAAAGAAGAAAAGACTTGAGTCTCTCCAAACACAAACAAATAATATTTTCTTTATTCTGTGGTATCATCTAATCTATGGAGATACATATTTTTTAGATGAATATGCATACTCTCATGCGTTCCTTGAATAATCTTATATTCTTCCTTAGTTTGTAATTCTCTAAATTTGAATCCAAATTCAGTATCTTTTTTTGTTTATATAAATATGTGTAAAATTAGTCAATATTGTTCTGATGTAATTTTCACAGCTGGTTGCCACTATGAAAAATGCACATTTTTCTATTATAAAACTTGGAAGTGCATTTTTACATAGGGTTTGTTTTTGGTAGAGAGACTATCATTGTGGTTTGCCATCGGTATTATTAGACAACACACAAATGTTAGGGCTTATTTGTTTCTCTCATCCTTGTCTTTGTTTACTAAATAAATTGCTTTATGTTTAACTTTGGAGTATACAAGTACTCTATTTATGTTTTCAACTAAAAAAAATTATATTCCTACAATGGTCTAATACGTATGTTTCAACTCTAAATTAAAAATTCAAATTTCCTCAAGCCTTGCAAATCATTCATTAATAAACCAGTGGTAAAACATACCACCTAAATCTCCTGAAAAGATATACACAGATCTTTATCAAAAGTATGTGGTGAGCCTGGTGCTAAATATAAGTATAAATGTGCCTTTTCATGCCTGCAATTTTCTGAAGTCCAAAAGTTCTTTGGATGGCAGGCAGCAAGATAATACTTCCTGTCCATAATTTACATGCATTCCTCATCTGATTAAAATGCAGGGCTTCACATTCTCTTATTCAAAATCACATTCCCTTCTTCAAAATCTTATTATTTTATAGGACAATTAAATGTGAGGATAGTTCTTACCTCTCTGTCCAATATAATAGCTATATCTTCAATTCAAATACCACTTCGGAGTTCATAAAGTGATTTTACGTTCACTATCTTCTATGATTATCTGAGCAACCACTGTAAGATGGTGTCAAGATATTTACCAAGGAGTTTTCATTTGCTTCTCTCCCCTGTTAAATTACCAAGTAAACTTCATAAAACGATCTTTGAATATTGTGCTTTTTTCTTTTCTTTTCTTTGGTAGTATTAGGTACATCGATTTTTATGTATGCTACATCTAAAAATCTAGTAAGAAGTACCTCATCCCTTATGTTTAACAGATTATTTATTTAGTTATTTTAAACCCTTGCTTAATTCACAAAAAAATTGTGAAACATTGAAAAGGACAAATATCATAAAATTTTAAAACCGGAGGAAAAAAAGAGTGCAATAATAATGGAAGGAGAAAATAAGTCTGTAGGGAAGTAGAAATATTCCGCGGTGGTCATGACTTGAGAGGGCGGATTGTGCCCATATCTTAACAACACCGCGATAAATAACATCAAGCTGCCAGTTTGAAATTGGCCATGGTGAGAGTATTTACACCACAGAAATTTACACAAATCAGGACTTATTTTTTCCCAAAGGGTCCGTTTACCAGCATAACACTGCCTTAAAACCTACATTAACCTTTGTGTTAAAATAACTGAGAAAATACTTCATTATATCCCACGTTAAGCTAAAATAACACATATAAGTTAAAATAACTGAAAGATAATCTGCATTTTATTCTCCTTATAGAACTTCAGAAACCTAAGTAAGACTGTTTCAAAACCGCCTCAGTTTATGAACAATGGTTGCTGATAAGGGAATACATCTATTCTTCATTTGTTCATTTCTTCATTTAGGAAATATTTGGTGAGGCCAGTATAACACAATAGTTTACATTATTTGTCTTCTGATCGCAGACAATTCCTGCTTTGCCAGTTTTAGTTGTGCATTTTGGGCAAGTTACTCAAGACCTCTCTCTATGCCTCTGTTTTCTTATGCAGAAAATAAGGATAATAATAAAACAGTATTAAACTCTACAGTTGTTATAAAGTTCAAACAGAACAATGCTTGCAAATTACTTAGCACAGTCTCTGGCACATAGTAAAAGGTCAATACATGCTATTTGTATTATGTACAAGAAGGTACAGTAGGTGAAGTTTTATGTCAGACACCAGAAACACCAAGATGTTGTCCCTGCCTTCAAGAAGCTTACAGTCTATAGAGAACTGTTCTAGTTCCTAATTCACATTTCTGACATTTTGTTGTGTCTAACAATGTAGTTGCCCAATATTTTACCCTTTTACAGTTTAGAAATGTATACTTTTTAAAATCTAAGGTCCAGCAAGTATTAAACCTGTAGGTTGTAATAGAAAAGGTTAGTGAAGTTACACAGCTGTTTTTATTGTCATTTCTATTTATTTTCAATTCCCACGAATATTCTTGTAGTTTTTGTTAAGCTTTTGTTAATTTATTTTCAATTACCCTAAATGCACAGAATAAGAGCTTTGCTTTCTCTGAGTGTTGCCAACATTTCTGTAAATTTTTTTCATCAAAAAAAGTGTTTGGGCCGGGCGCGGTGGCTCACGCCTGTAATCCTAGCACTCTGGGAGGCCGAGGCAGGCGGATTGTTTGAGCTCAGGAGTTCGAGACCAGCCTGAGCAAGAGCGAGACCCCGTCTCTACTAAAAAATAGAAAGAAATTAATCGGCCAACTAAAAATATATAGAAA